>CM047880.1:7803212-8080673 GCA_026212405.1 Petrea volubilis
AATTATTTTTAACTAATTACTTCAAATTGAAGAAGGAAAATATAAAATTATAGCATATTTTAGTGAATAAATTATAATTTATAATGTAGAAATAAAAAGTTTAAAAATTATGTAAATGACAAAATAAATATAAAAAATCGTAAGAGCAGAAATTATGTTCAACAACCTTCATATTGAATGAGTAATCAATTGGGAAAAGAAAAAAAATAGAGCGAGTCTAATAAAGAAAAAATACATATGTCACAAAAAGAAGTAAAAATAATAAAACCAAAAGAAGGTTAATAATATGATGGAATTATAAATATAGAGAAAGTTAGCAAATTCTAGAAAAAAATATACTACAAATAATCTCACAATTTTCTATATTAATTTTAGGGATAATTACTCCTACCACCCCTGCGTTTAGGCGTAATTACAAATAACACTCATTTGTATCAATTATTACCAATTCCCCCTATATTTTGTTGTCGTCTTACAATTTTCACCTTCCATTAAGTTGACTAACACTCAACGTTTGTATACCAATGTAATCTCCCGAAATTACCTTTTTAAAGGCGAGAATGTTATTTGAACAAATATGAATTGACTCATTTACCCTTGAGAGTGTTTATGTTTGAGGTGTTTCATGGTAATTGAGTACAATGTCAGGGGGTTTAATGTAATATTTTTGTTAAATATACACACACACACACACACGTAAATATATATATATATACACACACACACACATACACACACATACATATATATATAAATATATATATACACATACAAACATCCTTCGTCGCCGCCGGCCACCATCTGCCGCCGTGAAAGAGAGAGATCGAGAGAGAGGGGAAGAGAAAGGGAGAGAGAGAGAGAGATAGAGGAGGGAGGGAGAGAGAGATTGAGAGAGAGTGACGAGAGATCTCTGTCCTCCACCGCCGCCCTCCGTCCTTCACCTCCGCCTCCGCGCGAGAGAAAGAGGTCGAGAGGGGCGAGAGAGAGATGAGAGGAGGGAGGGGGAGAGGTGGAGAGAGAGAGAGAGAGAGATGGGGAGGGAGGGGGAGAGAGGAGAAGGCAGGGTAGGAGGTGGTGACTGTGTTTGGGGGGTAGGGGTGGGGTGGGTGGGTTAAGTTAGGGTTTTGTTTGAGAAGATAGTAATTTTTTTCTCTAATGAAGGGTATCCTGGTCAATTCAATTTTATACTTATTTTTTTATTTTTTATATAAAAAATATTTCAAATATTCAAGGGAAAAAAATGATATTTTATTGTTTCCGTCTATTTTACGAAAAAGTCCACAAAACTTAAGGAGGTATTGGTAATTATGGATACAAGGGAGTGTTTGATCTAAACTCAAGGGTGATGAGAGTAATTATCCATTAATTTTATAAAAATAAGTAGAAAGAATCTACATAGCTTTTTCCATTTATAATATTGAATAAAATATTTATTCAAATATTTGTATAGATGAACAAAAATTCAACAAACTAATATGAATATTACACAAATACAAATTTAAACTAACAGGTAATCACAAAATATTAAACATAATAATTTACAAATAATAATATGCTTCCTTTTACTTTTTTTTTTTTAAAAAATGGGAAGGTGCTTTAACATAATAGTGATTTTGGAATATGAGGCACTGGAGAGGAGAAGACAGTAAAGGTGGAAGTGGAGGTGGCAGTGGAGGTTGTTGTTAAAAGTAATGGCTAAAATATGAAAGGTGGATTTAATGACAATGGTGGAGGAGCGGACAATAGCAGTAAAGATTGGGGTGAAAGTAATGGTTCAGAGATAATGAAAATAATGAAGGATCTGAAGAATAATATAGGCATGATAATTGTGGTGGATATGGTGGAATAATATGATTAACATAGATTTCAACTTTACTATATTAAAATTAGCAGTAGTGGTAGTGGTTCTATGATGGAAAATAATTGTATGAAGAAGTGGAACCATAGACCTTTTAAATATAGAATGTGATATACTTTTTAATATTTAATTTAGTATAATCTAGAAGTTTCACAAATATTATGAAGAGTAAAAATGATAGTTAAAGTATTTTATATTTATTACTTAACGAATACAACACTGACCGGCAGCACAATTTAGAATTAATTCAATCAAATTTTGTTACAAGAAAGTATATGTGAACGGCCTTTAGACAAGATATAAAAGTTTATGATTATTCAATTAGTATTTTTTTTGACATAAATTTAAAAGATATTTTAATCATACTTAAAATCAATAGTAAAAGAAGAACTACGAGAAATGCTTTGACAAAGAAAGGTTATAAAAAGTTATCTTCAAGTAAAAAAAAATGTTAAATAATTTTATATATTAATGGTAGTATATATCTACACCTTTTTATTTGCAAATATTGAAAGCAATTAAAAACTATTATCAAACACTAATAATTTTTTCCTAAAAAAATTAAATATATGTTTGATCTTGTAAAACTTTCAATTACAATATTCTAAACTTTTTATATATATCAATTTGAGTAACTTACTCATAAAAGAAGCTACTATCAAGAAAAATTTATAAAAAATCAAAATAACCTTAAAAACGATTAGTGTGATACATCTGATAATAATATAATAAAGTGACCAATTTCATTTGTTTTTATTCATTCATAACATTCCTTTAAAACTAAAATATTGTCTATGGATTCATATTGTAACGTAATTAATACTTTTTTTGAAAAAGAAGACGGTCATTAATAGTCAAGCGCAAAGCATGCGTCTCTTACTAGTTGAAATAAAAAGTGTTAAGAGGAACTATAAGTGGACTTGAAGGATATGCACTCGTTTTCAGTTGCTCATTAGTGGCTCGTGATACCATAGAGACACAAAATATAATGTTACTCAGGTGAGGAAACCAAGAAGAAAATAGCTTGTATATATTTATAAGTACAATGCAGTTGCGTTTAGTAGTCAAATAGAATTAAGTGTGATATGAAAATTATAGGATACAATGACGAAAAATATGATATCTATCCTTTGCATAAAAATGTTTGGTAGTCAGTTTTATTTCAACGGATATCCAAAAAAAGGTGTTTGGTTGCACTATCTTTTATGGATAGATTATATATAAATTACATAAAATCTTTTCTTTTTTCAATAAAGACCAAAATGCTCTCTATAAATTTTTAATTTATTTAACCATTTTTTGAATATGTTTCTAAGACACAAATCATTGAACACCACAATTTTTCTTCAAAATTGCTAGAAAATTGAGATGAAATGTTCCCTTCATTTTTGTTCCCCCATTTTTACCTCACATAATATATTAATGCTATGATTCACAATCAATTAATGAAATTTAATTGAACCTAGCCTAAGAAATAAATTATACACATGATATAAAAAAATATATATATCTAGAATTAATAAATATATTACAATATATTTTCTTAGTAAACCATCATTCTCACTTGTAAGAGCATATTTCAAGCTAACCTTGAATAATTGCATAATTTTGGCAACTTATTTGTTTTTGTTTAATGACATCAAAGGAATTTAGAGTTAAATGGGTAATTTGAAAGTTTTATCAGCCAAGCCCAAAATCAATGGATTGCTTATCCCACCTCCTTGTGGGACGGACTATCCCAAAAGGTATAGGATAAAAAACCGGGTCTAGGCTATATCAAGAGCCCAAAAAAATTGCCACCAAACATAATTATGGATGGAATACTTATATAATTCCACTCATAAACCCTTACCAAACGCAATCTACATATATTACAAGAAGGAAATTTGTTATAGTCTGTGCAAAAGATTATAGCCTAAAAATCATTATAAATAATTGACTTGCTAAAATTAAGCCTACTAATTTGATGAGGGTTACAAGCTCATCAAATCACAACAATTATGCTCTATGTATGTTTTCTTGGACAAATTCTTCGTTTGAATCATGTTTGTTTTCTTGAATAGATTCATCCTCCCTAACAATGCCCCACCTTTTACAAATGTGGGGAGTATTGTTAGAGGTTTGAATTATAACAATGTGCATGTATGGGTAGTGTGGACACATATTATCAGAAAAAAGAAAACAAAATGAACTGTTAACTCCCAGCCTAAAAGCAAGAAACAAATATATTTTTTTCAGACTTCACTTGAAAACTGTCACTTTCCAGCATAAAGAATTCTATTAATCAAGCTCTTATTTAGTTACAATTTACAAGTGCTAGTAGACCTCTCAGGTCATCACAAGAGCTATATATTTATCTACATATACGTGTATGTATATGTTTATATATACTACATCAAGGATATTCCTTTTACACAAACTTTTTACATAGTAGTATTAATCAAGGAAAATTTTCATATGCTTCCCCGGAGAAAATAGTAGTTTCTAAATACATATCAGAGAAGAAGGCAAGTATTAGGCTGGGATTTGAGCTGCTTTTTGGCTTGCTGCTGAGACCAGTAAGCATGGGCAGCCAAGACTCTGTCAAGGAGTTCCTGAGGCACCGGCTCGCCTCGCCTTTGCTGAGGAGATATTCTCGCTGTGTGCACCAGCGTCTTCCACTTATCCTATAAACAAAAACATCTCTAGGAGGAAACAGGTTGTATACTATAATGCATGGACACTCTAAAAATCCACTCGTACGTATCGGACATGACATGGGTAAAACAGGTACCGGGCACATCCCCTTGGCATCGTCAGATCATCTGACACGTTTCCCGTGTCAGACTGGGGAAGTCTTTTTGATATGTTTCTATAAGTTTACGAGTGATAAAAACATGATTAAACCCCAGAATTTTGTTAAAAACTATTTGAAAGAGTGTTCTTTCATTCATTAGTTTTTCTTTTTTTTATTCCCGCATTTCTTCATAAAAATCAAAGCTTTCTTCCATTTCTAACATGTACAAATCACACTAACAGAACTTCAATAGAATCATCGATACAAACTTTTTCTTTACATTCTTATCAATATATTCAGCAAATATTTTTATTAATTACATATATAATACAAAGTGTTGTCATAAAAATTTTAGAATGCCGTGACGTGCAATGTCTGTGATGGCAAGCGTTTCTAAATGATATGTGCTGATCGGCAATATTGACGATTCAAAGAGAGAAGAACCTGGAGAGTTTAACCACGTGAGCAATGCACAATGGACCGGGGTTTATAAGAGAACTCTTTGAAAGCTTGCTCTAAGTTAAGCAAAGATGATTAATTTAGACAAGCACTTATACTGGCTTGGACTTCATAGTAATTAACAATGAAATGAATGTTAAACAAGCAAACCACCTAATGCCACATAAATCATGATACCATAATAGTAGATAAATTAACAGGTAAAATGGCAGACTGCAAGATATGCATGACAAAGAATGTCATTCTCTCTCTTACCTTCAAATCCACATAAGTTCTATGCTTTGCACTATCAAAAGCTCTCAGCTTAACGTCGCGCCATCTGCATTATGTGAGTATCCAGGTGAACAAGATAAACAATGGAAAAAGCCGTACAAATCAAGTGGATGAGACATTAGGAGCTTAATTAAACTGTCTTTTAGAAAAAGTAAGGAGTTGCCACCTTATCATTAATATTAGAACGAGTCCTCCAATCTTAACCAAATTAAATTGACATTACTAATATCTCATAAGCTTCACACCATCTTATTCTTCCAAACACTTTGTTTTCAAAGTAAGTTTCAAGATTTTATATGCTCCTAAAACATCTAAACGGGTTAGCAAAACAAACACTTCTTGTACAAAAAATTACAAATACCCCGCTAATGTTTGGTTTTGTAGTACAAATGCCACCTGCAGTTTGGCGGTACTTGTAACACGGAACCAACAATCTTTGGGTATTTGTAATTTTTAATACCACAGGGGTTCTTGCGAAAACAGACCTAACTCAATAGGTCTTCCGCAACAAAACGTATCTATATATACCTTCCCGTTCCAAGCTTCTCAACAGCCTGAACTAGAGCTTCAACTTCAGCAACAGTGAAAGGTCTACGGATTCGTCTCTGAGCAGAGTCGGACCGCTTCAATTTTCGCAAAGGGATAGCAGCCGATGCATCTGTTTTCATTGCGGGTAACGGAACTAATGCTTGTGATTCTGTACCAGTTTTCTGTAATGACATATCGGGCAGGGAAGGAGCAGAATTATGGTCACTTTCTAATAAGTTTTTTATCTTAATTCGAGGAAGATCGGATGGAGTGTGTAAATTCCTCGTCTGGACAGCATTTCGAGTGATGGTGGGAGTTGGAGGGTATCTGGAATAAGAAGTTGAAGTGGTTATTAGACCAATTACTGAAAGGAAAACATGGGGGAAGATACTAAAATCTTCTTATAGAATAAATCTTTACATCCAATAAATCTATCAATTGATTTTCAATCTAAAAAACACCATATACAAATTTTTTATTCCAAGAAGCCCAATAATTTTCTTTTGTACTTTTTATTGAACAAAATTACCCTTAAATTTCTTACATTATTATTATTTTTTGTTTTGATATCTAATAATAAATTAG
The DNA here is from genome assembly GCA_026212405.1 of Petrea volubilis. Taxonomy (NCBI): domain Eukaryota; kingdom Viridiplantae; phylum Streptophyta; class Magnoliopsida; order Lamiales; family Verbenaceae; genus Petrea; species Petrea volubilis. The sequence continues at coordinate 7,809,692 of CM047880.1, forward strand.
TGTTTTTTTTTTACCTACAGTAATTTACATGTAGAAAAAGCTTTTTTTTAAAATTAATTTATAAGATTCGTTATTTTTGGTTATTTTCATATTTATCTATCTTAAAGTTTGAAAAAACAAGTTCTTTCTTGAAAAATCTAACTTCTTGAAATCATCATTCATACAAATCAATTTAAAAACTTAAAGAAAGTGTCTATCTGAAAAAAAAAAAAAAAAATGAATTCATTAGTTTTTGAATATAAAAGGTCACAGGTAATTTAATCAAAAGTTCATGTAGAAGTATTAGGGGCTTGGGCCTAACTCAATCCCAAAAGTTAGCTAATGAGGTGAGGGTTGCCTAAACCCTTATAAAAGAGGCCACATCTCAGTATTTAGACGGATGTGGGATAGTTAACACGCTCCCCTCACGCCTAGGCCCGAATATACGAGAAATAATCTGGAGAGTGAAAATAGTATAGCGGGACCCCAATTAATAACGCATGACCTAACCTGCTCTGATACTATGTAGAATGACCACCTCATCTAAAAGCTTAAGCTGTTAGAGAGAGAGAGAGTTATTATATATTTATTTACATTATTCAACAATTAGAAATCGGGGCTTTTTGTAATGAAAAAATGAGGGATACATCCTTAAGATTGAAAACCAAGTCCATGCGTTTTCGGATATAAAAACTTTTAAGGCTTTTTAGCAAATTTCTGGGTAATTGGCACATTGCACCTTCTAAACGTACTTGATTGGCATAATGCATCCTAAAATTTAAATTTTAGCATTTTGCACCTTTGAAAATAAATTAGTTTCGCACTTTGCAACATTCACCCATTCCCATTAAAAGTTTTCAACGAAAATAATATTTTGACCAAAATAAACAAGGGTAAACTTGTTATTTATTATGCTATTTAAAAAAAATAACACCAAGCAATTTACTAATAGAATGAAAACACTAGTAAAGTCCAATATTACGAAAAAGCTAAACAAACTAAATAAATATTAATAAGACATCAAATAAAAACAACAATATGAATAACTTTTAATCAAGTTCTCATTCAATAGTAACAAAACAATCTCAATTCACAATGAAACGCATGAGGAGATTGAAGAAAGCGCAGAAAGGTGAGACAAAGATATACGAGAAACAAGTTTTATAAAGGAAAATGCATGCATCTTTTCCTATTCTACTAATTGATTTCGTATGACTTTTTCGAGTTTATAGTTTATGATTAGTTAGCAATTTGCAGAATCACATATATGTATGTTTTTGTGATATTTTGATCAAGCTCAACTTGGACGACAATTAATTTGGATTAGTTGGTAATTCCCAGCTTGAACTAAGGATTCTACTATTAAAAAATAAAAAATCAACCACCTATTTCTAATCACCAACAATTGATTCGGTTCTACCTATGCCAATTGAAAAGTACATTCACTCTTGTGGGAACATTAATTTGGTTGCACATATTTATTTTTTGTTCTTATTAAATAGTTTATTGCAAATAAACCAAAAAAAAAACAGCATAAAGAAAAGAGCACATGTACATAAACACTGTAGAATTCAAAATAGAGATTGTGAACGTACTATAGATTGGGGCTTGATATCCTATAGGAATGTGAAGTGCACATCTGTTGCCATCCTCTTCTCTTAATATTTCTATGATTGTTTATAACTCAATTTCAATAGTCAAGAATTTTCAATTTATTGCTAGAAACTAGGTGAAAGGGAAATTGAGAAGCGCTTAAGTTGTCACTTTTGTTTTTTTTCCTCGACAATTTATGTGTATTGTACTCTAGTTTTTAAGATGAAGTCAGCATTGAGTTGGTTAGTTTATTTTATTTTATTTTATTTTATATAGAATAGAAAATACTAAATTTGCCCTTTTTTATTTTGGTCAGAATATTATTTGTAAAAAATTTCAATGGAAATGAGTGGAGGGTGAAAAGTGCCTCATTAATGCATTTTGAATGGTGCAAAATGTCAAAATTTAAATTTTAGAGTGCATTGTGCCAATTAATTGTATTTAAAGGGTGCAATATGCCAATTGCCCGCAAATTTCTACACTTGGAAAAATAAAAAAGTGCTTATCAGACCAGAAAAGAGGATACCTTGCCGGGAGTTGACTATCATCCAGAAGTTGACTGGGTCGATCCTCAGAACATGATTGTATAGTGGCTTGAGTTAAGCCAGGCTCGAGAGTAAAACCCAGGCTATCCATCTTGTTATCATGAGAAATACCAGTCTGCAATAAGGTTTTGTTATCATCTCTAATCTTCTTACCCTTTAGTACTATTCCAACACATACCCCACCATTAATCACCGCATTCACAGCTTTCAAAACTGTTCTCTGCACAACATTAGAGGAACCAATAACATAATATGGAAAGACAGAACTTAAACTATATACATACAGTTCCTACATAATTGAGATACAAGGCTCCCCAGAAAGGTTGTATGGAAAGGTCAAAACGGGCTAATCTCAGGGGATTAAGTTTTATATTACTAAATCTGGCCATGCAGGATAAATATAATGCTTAGTTACAAAGTTCCCCTAAGGTTAGATCCATTTTCACAAAACCCCGTGATCTATAACATTACAACCACCCCCCAAATGTTTGGTTCCATTTTATAGATACCCATTACGACAAGTGTGACTTGTAAATAATATTATTTCCTTCCATGTAAGTGTTTTTGGAAGCTCTAACTCACAAGATGCCCATTTTTTTTTAAAACAAGCTATTGTTGAGTTCATCAACTGCAAGCTAGAACATGCAGGATTGGCATTTGAATACCTTGAGAGAAGCAACGGTTGCAGTTTCTGGAATCTCAATGAATAACTCCGGGACCCTAAAAGACTTGATCTTAAGCTTCACTAAAGGGAATGCATCTCGTGAGAACCTCTTTGAACGTCAGCCATTAACCAAGCAAGTAATAAAATGATCTCATACCTCGGGCATCCCTGGAGGAAAAGGATGCATGTTCACCTGTTGCAGAAGGCGGAGTTGGGGTCACTGCATATATAGCCGATTCAATCACTATTATGTCAGTCACCTCCAAGAAAATTAGAGAACGTGCGTGATGTGATTGCAAGAATGTGCTGAGAGAGAGAGAGGGTTATCTCAGATGAAATTTTACCTCTTGGAAGTGTCGAAGCACAACCAAATGGACCTCCACTGTTGGCACTTTCAGGCACATTGCATGTTCCATCACTGATGTCATCAGAATTGGAACCCAAGCTATACTCATAAAGCTTCCTCTTTTTGAAAGGATAATCCCTCAGAGACCTTTCTCCCTCGGAACCGCTCTTCCTTGCGAGGTAATTACATTGTTCTGTATCAGAAAGAATGATTGAACACCAAGATTTTAACACCTAATATAAATCATATCCATGTCTAAAGCTACACAAAAACTTTATATCATCAACTCACCAGCATTACCATAATCATCCTTCACATTCAGAGGGGTTATAGAATGCTTAGATGCTAGCAACTTCCTAGTCCTAAAATTTCCATTGCACTCGGAAAAGTTGTTGTCATCATCATCTCTAGTAGCTAACTTTACATAATCCCGATTGACAGGGAGAGGACCACTAGTAGTAGGGGTAGCACTGTGGGCCCCACATAAGGGAAACTTTACAACACTATCAACTGAACTAACCAATGCTGAAGGTTTTCTGTCCCAAGCAGCAGCCTCTGGATGCCCCCTAATATCAATCCTCTTATTACTTATTCTAAAATTCTTACTATTGTTATTTGCTGAGTTGTCCATATTTATCCGTTTCCTACTATCAGAAGACTCAACATCTGCTGTAGGACTAAAAATTCCTAGTCGGAGCTTACAATCATCATTATATTTGGCAGAACCAACCTTCTCTGAGCAATCAGAAGTCATTATTCCAGAAACAGGCCTAGATATTGTGTCGTTTTGTTCATTCGAACAAAACTTTGAATCGGTATTTTCGGGGACAAGCTCAGTAAATAGAAAATTCCTTTCATAATTACAAGATTTTTCTTCCACGGGTGACTTGACTTCATCCTTCTCTTCTTTCCCATCCAATAGTATCTTGCCAGCTACAGTTGCCAATAAGTCAAATGCACGCATTTCGTGGCCTCCGTCTTTGCTCTTAAACAGACACCTCTTCTACAAGTGACAGTGAAATGAATAAGGAGAGTCGCTATGCTTAGTTTTATGAGCTTATAAGATGTTTCTTTGAACTTATATACTCTTTTTAGTGTAATAAGGATGAAAAACAATACAGAAAAATCACTACTATGTAAATAAAGATTTCTTGAGATGACAGAAATGCAAAATTAAAAAAAAATAAAAAAAGAAAGAAAGAAAGAAAAATCGAGGATGTTTATGTCTTTTACCCTGGCTGATCTGGCTGCTCGGGGTGTACGAGGCACCTGATAGCCACTAAATCCATGGTCTAACCTCTTCTCCAACATCATAACTTAGAAACCATAAGGAAATTCATAAAGCAGAACAAGGAATTCAGCAACAGACCTAAGAGACAAGCAAAGCACCAACAATGAATGCCAATTACAAATCACTATAAGATTTCTTTAATTAATATCCTACACACAAGACATGATATGTAGTGTAAATAAAATGAAAAGGAAGCATACGTATAGATACACAATAAACTGAGAGATGAAAAACAAGGTCTTTTACTCACAAATCTAACGGTAAAAACTGCTCTCACAGCATTTTCAAGAAAACTACCCACATCTACTGAGCAACAATAAATCAAGACACCATCATATACATCGATCTTGAGGCTAAAAAGCTCCATATATATCACTGAGATCCAGATAAATATTCAGTCATGCAGAACCCTCTGAAAGAGAAAACACAGCAACAAAAGATGCCAGCTACAACAAAAGATTAACAAGAGACTTATGTATTCTGATAAATAAAGCAATTAATATTGTTAAAATATCAGTATTCAATCCTCAAAAATAGACACCCAAACAAAGATGCGATAATTTTTCCAGCAACAAAGAAGGAAAAAATATTAATTTCTTTCTGGCCACAGATTCTCTACCCTTCTCTGGCGCAGGAAAAAGAAGACATAGCAAGAAAATTTAAGAGGGCTACGAGTAAGAAAAAGAACACCTCAAAGGACCCTGATGAAACGGATTTCAAATTGCAATACCAACAGCACTCAACCTTATTTCATGCAATCACTTAAGTTTGAAAATATATATAACCAAAGACTAGCTCGTAGATGAGCTAAAATCGAAACAAAGTAGATCAACTCATACCATCTAGAGAAAATCATAATGCTAAAAACAAGATGAATAACTGTCGTACAAATGGATTCAAACTAAGCCATGTATCAAACTTTCAGAAGCAAACAAGCTGGACTCTGAACATTTTCTGAAAGCCGAATGCAAATATACTTTGCATGGCCTAATACACGACAAAGCACAAAACTTGTCATGGAAAGGATAATAACTGTGTGGTTTTAATCAAAATGGTAACATAAGATGTGTGTGTGTGTCTGTGTGTGCGCGCGCGCGAGAGAGAGAGAGAGAGAGAGAGAGAGCCGTCTGCAGGTAGCCTGAGAAACTGAAACAAGGAGGAGTAAGAACCTTCGACTGAACACCCTCCTCCCAAAGAGACGCACAATCCAAAATTCAAGATTTTACTTCCACTTATTTTTATTCATAAAAAAATAAAATAAAATAACAAAACACGCAAAATTTTCAACATAAAGCACAAACTTTGAATAACTACACAGCATAAAACCTCAGAATTTGATCATCTCACCTTCAAAGAATCAACATTTTCATCCGGGCCAGCATAAATTTCCTCCATATTCCACATCATTTCCTTCACAAAACAAAATCCCTGCACAAAATTCACCTAAAACTAAACCACCAATAAAGCAAGATCAGACCTTTTCTTTTTTTTATCTTTTTTTTTTATGAGAGAGAACAAATCCAAAAGCAGAATCTGAATTCCATCTCCACAACCCAAATTCTCTAAGCCATTTCAACCTCTCAAGAACTAAAATTTAAATAAAATCTAAAAATCCCACAAAATTAAATTCCTTCATTTCTGCTTCTTTTGCATTATTTTTTCGCTGTTATTGGGAAAAGATGGCCAAAACCCTGAGTAAACCACCCCCAACACCATTGCTTAAACCCCAACTCTTATACCATTGACACCCGCCAACGGCTCTATCGGTAGATGCTCCATGGTCAACCGGCTATAGCAGGTAGCTGAAAAGAACAGCCTAAAGACTTGTTCCTTCGCGGGCCACAGATGATACGGGATTGTGCCACGTGGAAGTGAGACGAGAATCCTGTGGTCATGCCTTGTTTTAACAATCGACAAAAACGTTGGGTCACCAAGCGAGGGAATTTTGTTTGAGTTTTTAGTGTTAAAAATTAAAATAGTATTTCCCTTAATAAAACTTTTTTGTATTATTTATTTTTTATTTTGAATTTAATATAATTTTTTTGTGGGTTTTGTAATTTTACTTCCTTTTTTTTTTTCCTTTTTTTTAGGGTATGTTTTCTTGATGCCGTGGAAATGCGGGTTGTAAGGAGGCTTGTATAAATGGCCCTAAGGATATGCAACTGATTTTTTGTTATGGTTTTGCCTTTAAAACTCACCAAATTCATGCAGGACCAAGAACATCTGTGATTTAACTAAAACTTAGCAGACCCCCTCTCTTTTGTAAGTAAGAAATAAAATAAAATAAAATAAAATAAATAAAACAAGCTTACAATTGGACTTAAATCCCTATGAGGATCTGTATTTTTAAAATTCCTTTCTAGTGAAGTTTGATTAACAATGGAGTACCAATTTTAAATTTTAAATATTTTTTTAGATTTCACTCTCTAATCGCGGAAAAAGACACACACACACACACACACACACACACACACATATATATATATCCTTAAAAGTGAGTTTAAATATCGAACTTTTTAAAAAAATAACACAAAAACATGTTTGGTTTAATATTGTGACTTAAATTTTTTTTATTGTTTAAAAAGTAACACAAGTTTATAGTGCCAGTGTCGACTTATCTAGAAGTCGGCGTTGGCACTGTTGACTATGATTAAAATAATAGTTAATCCAATTTTTGAGTAAAAAAAAAAATTAAAGAAGAAGTCGACACTGCGAGTGTCGACTTGTGAATTTTTTTTTTTTAATAAGTCACTGTAATGAACAGTAACTCGCAGCAGTATGCATTAAATGCTCGTGACCTGTGCGTCTGCTTTTTGTAGAAACCAGTCACGTCATTTGACCGATTTGAATTTATTTATTTTTTTTCATTTTGGTGTTTAAAATAGTGGTTTGAGCTATTGAGCACTCACCCTACACTCTTGAAAAAAATTTCAAAAAATATAACTTCTTTTCTTCTCTTCTTCGTAAGAAGAAGCTTAATATTTGTGTTTTTTTTCAGGGCACGTATTTGAAGATTTTGATAAGGTTAGTTTCACTTATTTTGTTATTGTTTCAATTTTTTTTTTTGTAATTATTTCTGTTTTTTTTAATTATTTCATTTTTTTTTATATGTTGTAGAATGATAATGGTAATGATATTTTGTTATTTGTGTTTATTTTTTTAGGGTACGTATTTGAAGATTTTGATAAGGTTAGTATCAGTTAAAATTTTTGATATAGTTTTTAAGAATGTTTTTTTGATTATATATGTTGTATGTTATGTTTTTTTTATTTGAAAAAATTTATGGAGTGTTTTAGAAATTTATATATAGTTGTATGTAATTTTTCGATGATATATGTTGTGTTGTATGTTGTGTTAAATTTTTTTTGTTGAAAAAATTTGGAGATGTTAATTATTTTGTAATTATTTTCGATTTTTTTTGTAATTATTTCTATTTTTTTTAATTATTTCATTTTTTGTTTTTCTTATATGTTGTAAAATGATATTGGTAATGATATTTTGCTATTTGTGTTTATTTTTTCAGGGTACGTATTTGAAGATTTTGATAAGGCTAGTATCACTTAATATTTTTGATATAGATTTTAAGAATGTTTTTTTGATTAAATATGTTGTATGTTATCTTAAATTTTTTATTTGAAAAAATTTATGGAGTGTTTTAGAAATTTATATGTAGTTGTACGTAATTTTTTGCTGATATATGTTGTGTTTTATATTGTGTTAAGTTTTTTTTTTTAAAAAAAAAAAATTGGAGATGTTAATTATTTTGTAATTATTTCAATTTTTTTGTAATTATTTCTATTTTTTTTTAATTATTTCGTTTTTAGTTTTTTTTTTATATGTTGTAGAGTGATATTGGTAATGATATTTTGTTATTTGTATTTAATTTTTCAGGATACATATTTGAAGATTTTGATAAAGTTAGTATTACTTAATATTTTTAATATAGTTTTTTAGAATGTTTTTTTGATTATATATGTTGTATGTTATGTTAAATTTTTTATTTGAAAAAATTTATGGATTGTTTTAGAAATTTATATGTAGTTGTATGTGTATTGGTGATTTCTATTAGAGAAATTTGTGGTTGCATTTATGGATTATGTTTTCGAGTTTACATGTATTTTATATATGCTAGACAAATTTATTAGAAGGTATTTTTGTGTATTTTAATGTGTGTATTATAATACTTTTAATTATTTTTTTGATGATATATGTTGTTTTGTATGTTGTGTTATTTTTTTTTTAGTTGAAAAAATTTGGAAATGTTAATTATGTTTTAGTATTTATAATAGAGGACTTTTTTTTTTGTAATTACTTCGATTTTTGTTATTTTTATATTGTAGAGTGATAATGATATGTATTAGTAGTTGTTAAATTATTATAGTTTTTTTAATTATTTTTTTGATGATATATGTTGTTTTGTATGTTGTGTTAATTTTTTTGAGTTGATGATAATGATATTTATTTATTAGTAGTTGTATAATGATAATGATATTTATTTATTAGTAGTTGTTAAAAATGTTGGTATTTGAGAAATGGTGGAGAACACGAGGAAAAAATACTTTTTGGAAAAATGTTGAGTTTAATTAAACCTTTTTTTTTTGTTTTTTGTTTTTGTAGAATGGATTTGGAGATGTTGAAATTCTATGACGGACCAAAAAACACTAGCATTTTATTTGAGCAGCAACACCATACATCGGAACGATTCTTTGATGGTAGAGTAGACCCTGACCAAATTGTTAAAACTAGACATTTGGCTCATGGAATATTTGGTCAAGACGGTGTGCAGTTGCATGATAGTGTAATTGAAATGTTAGACATGATGGGATTTTACGGTGTCTACCGATGTGGATTTGCTGATTGAGATAGTCATTTGATAACTGCTTTGATAGTCATTTCAAAGGTTGCGAGCATACTGTCAGGAGCTCCTCGAATTTACTCCTGGACAGACTGAGTTGAAAGGCTCTCGTTTGAATTTAAGTGCATTAAGAAATTATATTAATAATGCAGAAGTGACTAATGACATTGTACCCTTTGAAATGTATCGAGTCGCATGATGTGTTGCGTTATTACTAATCGGTGGTGTCATGTGTCCATCTACAAGCGGCATCGTTATTATATCTGCATCACTTTGCCAAAGTGACTGAAGTAGTCTAGTATAGTCGGGGCAGCGCGGTATTGGCTTATTTATATCACGAGCTTTTGTGACAATGCAGGCAAAAGAGATGACGATGCCAAAGTTGGAGACATTGGTAGAGCACTGCAATTATTACAGGTATATTAAATTTATTGTTATAGTATTTATTGTGTTATATTCATTTTATGCTAATCTATTCTAATAATTTTTTTATTAGATATGGGCATGGATCCACATGTCGAGTTTGCAGCCATTGACACAGTCAGTACCGCCTGAATTGGTCAGGCCAATTACCCTGAACTATGGTCACCAATTACCCCGAGCTCCATATGGTGACAGGTAATAATAATGTTAATTAAGTGTTGAATAATTTGTGCAGTTAGACTTGTCGTAATTTTGTTATTTTTTAATATGTTGTATACATGAACTTGTAATTCTTGGACACATAGAGTGAGACACAATGTCCGTATATTTAGGGATATGCTGGACAACATGAAACCTAGCGAGGTATTGAATTTCTTCAAATTTTAGGCATGTATTATGTGATAGCTTTAAATATTGAGCACTCGTTAATTTAATTTTCAATTTAATTTGTATGGCAGTTTACATGGATGCCCTATGACAACCAGTCGGAATTGATGCGTACCATGCCCCGTCACAACCGAAGGGAGTATTGGAGGGCTAATTGTCCCCTTCTGAACTATCATATAGTTAAGCAACTCAATGTGTATCGTTGTATGTGTCAATTTGGACAAGTCCAAGATATACTGACTAACACTTTTGTTCCCCATAAAGTGTTCCATGCAACTACTAGAAAAGGCAAAGTTGGCCGCGATTGGGAAGCTGATCATGCAAAACGTGTAGAATTATGCTTTAGTAGGCGTGATCAAAGTGGTCAAGCGCCAATAATAACTAATCCCAACCGAGGGACAGTGCCAAGGTACGATAGGGGGTACGCATCGCACACCAAATAATTAATTACACCACCAAGTCAGCATATTGAAATTGGGTATCAGCCAATCGAAGTTGATGCTTGGCTAACTATGGTAAGTAATGATTTTATTTATTATTATTGGATATTAATAAAGCAAAGTACGACGTTGCTAATATTATTTATTATTATTGTAGAAGGATCACATGCATCAACTTTCGTTAAGTTGTGATGCACAAAGCGACTCCACTAACCTTGAATCGTATAGGCGATTTGTAGATTCGACCAAAGACTATGTTGATGGCGTCTATTCACTCGCTCAATCCATCCTCGATTGTTCGCATCAGAGTTAAGAGGCACATACCATTGTGCGTAGCCAACGTTGTAGACGTAATTCGTTTGGATCACCTCGTGATAAGGCATGTCTGTCTAGGACACATTGTGATGAGGCAGGTCCTTCTAGGACACATTGTGATATGGCAAGTCCTTTTAGGACAGTATGTGATAAGGCAGTGCCTTCACGCCAACACGATGACGATCCATCACCTTACATTCCTCAGTTTGGGACACCTTATACGCCTGAACTTGGGCTCAGTCTAGGAATGGGTGAATGGGATGGATATGGATATTTGCATATGGAAACCGCAGTTCAATGTGTCCCTCATACCATTTCCAGATTACGAAAACTATGGTGGTAGTGCCTCATATACAAACTAGGCACCTCTACCGTCGTCGCCTCCGCAGGAAGAGTTTCCTGAACCACAACGTGAAGGAATACCTAGAAGACAGAGGAATCCTCCACGATGTGGCACATGAGGATATAGGAGGGCATCGTTGTTTTTAATTATTATTTTTGTAGTAAAAGTGTGCTTTTGGTTGAATTAAAGTCTTTAATTTTTTTCGTCATTTTGCACTTCATACAAAAAAACATTTTCCCTATTTTGCTTCGTTATTTTTTGTTATTGTGCACCTCATATGTTGTGTAGTACGCAGTACAATTAAATAATGCACTAAAAAAAACATTGTTGTCATCTTAAAACAAAAATTATGTAAAATTACAAACAAATAATACAAACTTTATCTTAACATAAAATTTATGTAAAATCACAAACAAATAATACAAACTTTATGTAAAATTACAAACAAATAATACATCAGTTGTGACATCCCAATTTTATACATTGAAATTATATATATAGATCTATAATGACCCGGTACTTCCTAGTATTTTCAAGAATTACAACATATTACTTTATTTAAAAGCCTAATGTATAAGTATTTATATTTCAAAATACACCTATGTATACATGCAATTTCGAATTTATATGTATACAATATATAAAAGGTCATGTTTTATCATATATATACATATACTTATCCAAAAATGTCATTTTCTCCTAATAAATGTTCTTAAATGCTAAGATCTTGATAAGATTCTTGATAAACATAACAAATTGGATAACTACAAAAATATCTTATCTTATCTTATCTTATCCTATCTTATTTTATCTTATCTTATCCTATCTTATACTATCTTATCTTATCTTAATCCTATCTTATCCTATCTTATCCTATCTTATCTTATCTTATCTTATCTTATCTTATCCTATCTTATCCTATCTTATCTTATCTTATCCTATCTTATCTTCTATGCATTTATTATAAATTGACCTTATATTATAAAAATCCTATTTCTTGCCCTAAACTCTATAAAAAGGGACCATTGTCTTCATTTTCCACACACAACCAAAAATCCCGCCTAAACCACCCACACCCACACTAACTCCACTTTTAACCCACAAAACACTCTCTTTTTATGGCATATCTTCCACACACATATATGTATCAATAAACCCCTCTTTTTTCATACATATATACCGATTAGCCTTCTATATATCTCCCTATTTCCTCAAACACACTTAAAAAGGAGGGTACCAAGTCGATCTAGTCAATCCAAATCTATAAACTTGATAAACTCCTTAGGTGAGTGCCTTTTACCCTCCTTGCTGGGGCATTGAACTATATGTTATAAATATTATTTGTATGGCCTACCTTGTCTAATTTATGTTATCCGAATCTTTTGAAATTATATCTTACTCTCTACGTTTGAACAAAATATTTTTCCAAATTATAAGTCAAGTTATACCCGAAAAGTATTTCATTTCTGATGTTGTCAGTTATATTAGTTTCAAAAATTGACACCATTGGGATATCATGTTTTAATTATGTTTTATGTATCCCTGGTGTTGGAAACAAGCTGTTATTTATTGAAAGTTTGTGAGCCATTCTGTCTTGATATGATCTATTGATACCCTTAGGGACGCCCTTGGGAAGTTTGGGCCCAGGTACATGTGAGCGGGGTATATCGGGCGGAACGGACCGTCGATAGAACCTTATTACGTAATACCATTCTGTTAGACTTGATTCTTACATACAGTTGGAGGTTAATTGTAGTAGGGATTGGCTCGGTGTATTGCACGGGCACGTGGTACACCTACCGTTTACCGTTGTCAAGGTCGCTCCTTGACACAAAGGGGAGGCATAAGGATTTTATGATATGTTTATTTGTTTTGGGTAGTAATAAGGTTGGAGATTCCGTTCATGGCTCACCATCTGTTTTGTTCAAGTTTGTGTATACGCATTTTTATGATTCATTATTTTTCTTGGTTTATAACTCTTATTTTCAGTTTATATATCTATATGTATATTTCCCGCCTCACTAAGTCGTTTGGACTTACCACCCCAAGTTCTTTTGTTCATTGCCTCAGTTTCAGGAAAATAGGTTGAAGGGACTCGGTTAAGGGGATTGGAGCTTTACCAATCATATGCACATAGTTGTTTATCCTGTATAGCAGACTGGCTTATTTAATAGAAAATGGAAAATCACTAGTTAAAGTTTTGTACTTGGATAGTTGTACCTTATAGTTCTATGTAAGTTAATTGCGTTTTTGTTTATCTCGATTTTATTGTTGGGAAGTACTAAATAAGTTGCAAGTATTGCGTACCGATTGAAAAAAAAAATTGGTACTCAACAAGACCGTTAAGTGAGCCCTACTCGTATAGGATGATCCTAGCGAGCGGGGTGTCACAGGTGGTATCAGAGCTAAGGCTAACTGCCTGGGAGTCTCGGACTAGAAAGTATGTACTACGCGTTAGTGTTGTCTTTGGTACTGAAATTTCGGTGGGTTATTGTTGGGGCGGCCGACCAACGAGTGACTCATTATAATTATGGTCCAAAGATCTAGGACTATGTCAGAAGCACCATAGAAGTGCTTTAGGGAATGATTAACTATCGTAGGACAACTAGTACCACAGAGTGTTTTGGGTGTATACGCAACTAAGGTCGGGACAAACGTCCAGTCTTCTGTTTTGTTTTGCTTAGACTAGCCATTATGGGTATATGTACGCCTTAGGTGATATCCTTGAATATGTTGTACAGGCACGGTGTATTTGTGACATATAGAGTTTTGTGTGACTTGTTATGTTTCTTAGCCAATGCTTTTCGTATGTCCTCATTATTACTTATTCCTCTTTAGATTCAAAAGATCTCTAAAAATTCATTTTTGCTTGAAACAACTTTTATAATCTCCATAGGAGATATACTTGTTAATCAAACTCTTGAAAACTATATTCTCTATGTGATTCATTTCTAAAACTATAAGTTTGATTATTACCTATTATTTCTACCTCTATATATATTCACAATATTGATAATACTGCGGGATATCTTTTACAACCCATATCCATCATTTGATATAAACAAAAGAAAAAGCAAATTTTGTCTTTGACTTTCTTTTGAAACGATAACTTCAATAGCAACGACTGCCTGTTGTTTTTATAATCATTCTCTCTTACTTCTAAGGCCCTCTTGAAAGTTTCCTCAAATGACATCCCTATTATCTCCTTCTTGAGATGTTTGTAATATAGAGAATTTCCAAATTATTTTGCTTCTTATTGAAAGCTCGAATCTTCTAAGAATCACGCCAATCTGATTTTTTTTTACTTCCAAGATGCTATTCAACCTTTTACACACTTATTTGTATCAGTGATGATCCACTAAAAGTATTTTATTCCATTCTCACATTAAAACTCCAAACCTGAGAATATTTCGAAGCTAGTCTTGAGGATGGCTGAGTTATCTCTGATCTTTAGTAAAATTCCTCCTGTATTTCCTAAATGATACTTGATATGAAAATGTTGACAAATATTTTGCAAATCCTACTACAATTATAGCTCACTTCTTCCACTTGTCGATCCTATGTTTATTAATTTTATTTTCAGCTTTGACGATATATTTTAGATTTGATTTTGTATCCATTTGGATTATTACAACCCTTACTAATACTTTGAGTGTATCTATTGGATCTCGTGTTTGAGTAAGCTATGTTTTGGGATCTAAACCTTATAATGTGAGCGTATCTTTGGGAATAGAATGATTACCAGGTCTTAGTGTTGAAAAGGGATGCTAAGATTTTGGAAGGTAGAAGTTTATACTTTAATTTTTACGAATAAGAGTAGTGTATAACCTAGCATTACCTCTTTCCCTGTATACGCTTCATCAATACGTAAGAAGTAGCACCCGAATTCCTCATGTGTATTGGGTTGTGGAGCCCTCGAGGATGATAGGGATTTGACTCACGATGTGAAACCAATCAAGATTCTAGAATCCAAGGAATGAATTTTGAGAAACAAGAGTATTTTGTAAGTAAAAATTTTATGGGAGTATCTTGGCTTTAACGAGACCACATGAAAGGCAAGGTATGAATTTCAAGGACGAAATTCTTTTGAGGGGGGGATAGTTGTGACATCCCAATTTTATACATTGAAATTATATATATAGATCTATAATGACCCAGTACTTCCTAGTATTTTCAAAAATTACAACTTATTACTTTATTTAAAAGCCTAATGTATAAGTATTTATATTTTAAAATACACCTATGTATACATGCAATTTCGAATTTATATGTATACAATATATAAAAGGTCATGTTTTATCATATATATACATATACTTATCCAAAAATGTCATTTTCTCCTAATAAATGTTCTTAAATGCTAAGATCTTGATAAGATTCTTGATAAACATAATAAATTGGATAACTACAAAAATATCTTATTTTATCTTATCCTATCTTATCTTATCTTATCCTATGTTATCTTATCTTATCCTATCTTATCCTATCTTATCTTATCTTAATCCTATCTTATCCTATCTTATCTTATCTTATCCTATCTTATCCTATCTTATCTTATCTTATCTTATCTTATTCTATGTTATCCTATCTTATCCTATCCTATCCTATCCTATCTTATTTTATCTTATCTTATCTTATCCTATCTTATCTTATATTATCTGCTATGCATTTATTATAAATTGACCTTATATTATAAAAATCCTATTTCTTGCCCTAAACTATATAAAAAGGGACCATTGTCTTCATTTTCCACACACAAACAAAAATTCCGCCTAAACCACCCACACCCACACTAACTCCACTTTTAACCCACAAAACACTCTCTTTTTATGGCATATCTTCCACACACATATATGTATCAATAAACCCCTCTTTTTTCATACATATATACCGATTAGCCTTCTATATATCTCCCTATTTCCTCAAACACGCTTAAAAAGGAGGGTACCAAGTCGATCTAGTCAATCCAAATCTATAAACTTGATAAACTCCTTAGGTGAGTGCCTTTTACCCTCCTTGCTGGGGCATTGAACTATATGTTATAAATATTATTTGTATGGCCTACCTTGTCTAATTTATGTTATCCGAATCTTTTGAAATTATATCTTACTCTCTACATTTGAACAAGATATTTTTCCAAATTATAAGTCAAGTTATACCCGAAAAGTATTTCATTTCTGATGTTGTCAGTTATATTAGTTTCAAAAATTGACACCATTGGGATATCATGTTTTAATTATGTTTTATGTATCCCTGGTGTTGGAAACAAGCTGTTATTTATTGAAAGTTTGTGAGCCATTCTGTCTTGATATGATCTATTGATACCCTTAGGGACGCCCTTGGGAAGTTTGGGCCCAGGTACATGTGAGCGGGGTATATCGGGCGGAACGGACCGTCGATAGAACCTTATTACGTAATACCATTCTGTTAGACTTGATTCTTACATACAGTTGGAGGTTAATTGTAGTAGGGATTGGCTCGGTGTATTGCACGGGCACGTGGTACACCTACCGTTTACCGTTGTCAAGGTCGCTCCTTGACACAAAGGGGAGGCATAAGGATTTTATGATATGTTTATTTGTTTTGGGTAGTAATAAGGTTGGAGATTCCGTTCATGGCTCACCATCTGTTTTGTTCAAGTTTGTGTATACGCATTTTTATGATTCATTATTTTTCTTGGTTTATGACTCTTATTTTCAGTTTATATATCTATATGTATATTTTCCGCCTCACTAAGTCGGTTGGACTTACCACCCCAAGTTCTTTTGTTCATTGCCTCAGTTTCAGGAAAATAGGTTGAAGGGACTCGGTTAAGGGGATTGGAGCTTTACCAATCATATGCACATAGTTGTTTATCCTGTATAGCAGACTGGCTTATTTAATAGAAAATGGAAAATCACTAGTTAAAGTTTTGTACTTGGATAGTTGTACCTTATAGTTCTATGTAAGTTAATTGTGTTTTTGTTTATCTCGATTTTATTGTTGGGAAGTACTAAATAAGTTGTAAGTATTGCGTACCGATTGAAAAAAAAAATTGGTACTCAACAAGACCGTTAAGTGAGCCCTACTCGTATAGGATGATCCTAGCGAGCGGGGTGTCACATCAATATTGTTGCCAAGATGGTCTAGGTTGATCCTGTTGTCTTCTATATTGTTGTCATGCGTGTGCTTGAAGCCAATCCATCTCATTTTGGATACGGGTAGTTGTATCACGGCCTTGCCTTCTTCTTGCCCGTAACTCAGGATTATGTACTAGCTCGAATGAAATATCTGGCTAGTATGACTCACCCCAAACTGAGTCGAACTTACCTTTGTATGTATCCAAATAAAGATTAGTCTCGTAATACCAAGGTATATATTCAGATAGTAGATGCCCAAAAGATTTTGATACTTGGACAACATGTCAACAAGGTATTCCTGTCTTACACTACTTTCCACACGAGCATTCTATAGCTCTCAATTTGACTACGTGTTTTGTATTGCCACGCCCGTGACGTAATGGTGTCAATACATCGACTGCTTGGTCGGTGTAGTCTATACGGTAGACAACATGCCCTCCAGATTTTTCAACCTCATTTTCGAATATTTCAAAAAGGTATTGTGCCCACGCTTTATTATCTTGTCTCCAATTATGAACCGTTGCACATCGTTTCATAAAAAGTGTTCTAGTACGAACGAATGTCAACTCGACCAATGGCGTAATTGGAAGACGACGACCTCCTTTCAAAACATTGTTAATGCATTCTGACATTTTCGTTGTCATGATACCGCAACGTAGACCTTCATCGTAAGCCGCTGTCCATCTCTCTCGATCAATGTGATTAAGATTATTGAACGCAGCCTCATTGATACCTTTAATTTGTTCCATCAAATGTTTGAACTTTCTTATCTATTGAGCATTTTCGGCCTTGAACGCTAAATCCTTCAATTGGAACATTCTTCAACTTCGAATTGAGATTAGAGCAAACATGTCTCAAACAAAATATGTGGCAACCAAACGGCTCATTGAAGGCAGATATATGTTGTACGGCGCTGACGATGGCATTGTGCCTATCTGACAAGAGGCAAACTCTTCGACCTCCACAAACAAAATGTTTGCTCACAAGCTCTAGGAACCAACTCCAGGAAGCTAGATTTTCATCATCTACAAGCGCGATTGCTAGTGGTAGAATATATTGGTTGGCATCCATCTTAGTAGCCACAAGAAGTTTGTGCTTGTATTTGGTGTATAGATGGGTACCATCTAAACTAATAAGTGGCCGATAGTGTTGAAAACCATCCATACAAGGTTTATAAGCCCACAAGACATTATGTATCATTTGTTTTCCTGGGACTACCGAACCACGTGGATTGTGAACCCATTCGACAATTGTATTTGCAAATGAAAATGATAATGTTATGTAATGGATGTAACATACGATAGTTGTAATCTACTAAAAAAAAGACTTATTTACAATTAGATAATACCTGGGTTTCATTTTTGAAGGGCAGCCATGTACCTCGGAAGCTTAGCAACAGAGTTATCCCATGTGCCATAAACAATTTGGCATACACGTCTTAGCCCATGATATGACTTGGCATATGAAATAATATAGTTATATTTCTCTTTTACCAAGTCAGAGACACTTTTAATAGGGTAATCGTAGTTTGTTCTAACATGTCTTACCAACAAACTAGCAATGAAATTTGTATCCAGATTTGCATGATCAGTGGACCTACCAGGCATAAAGCAAGTGTGTTCACCGTTGTAAACATTGATCCTCCAATATCCTTTATTTTTCTTGAATGACTTGCACATCAAGAATGGACATCCAGCTTCAACTCCATGCTCACACGATACAATCCAAAATTATGGAGCGCTACGGGAAATGATGAACTCTCTCATAGCCCACTAGATATGATACTCCTTTACGACAGCCATTACATGACCATTGCTTTTGAACACTATACCTAGTCCAAGCTTTCCGTTTGTTGGATTGTAGTATTTTGCTGGGTATGTCGGTAAATCCATGGAATCTGCAAGAATCTCCAGAGCGATCTTCGGATCAGTGTTTAAGTAGAACGGTAGAATCTCACGAAGATATGGCGTCGTTGTTCCAAATGCAATGGATAGGTGGTTTTGTATCTCTTCAAATGGAACTTCTATTGCCCGTGGAGGTGGAGGTGGAGATGATTTATGTTCCACATTTTCGTTGACTAACTCACCCACAACTTCAACCTCTTCATTTTCCTCATCGTTAACATCGTCATCATTGTGTGAATCAAAATCAGACAAGTCTTCATCACGTAAGCTATTTGCATAATGATCAAGAACGTTATCATCTTTCGGTACCGAGACAGCTTCGGATGGCCCATTGTAGTTCGATGGACCTTTGTCGAAATACACCGATGTTCCCGCGTACATGTTGAAATTGGGCTCTACGTACCCTCTATAATCTGCCAGAAACTCATTCAAATTAAAGTTTCGAAGTGCCTCCGTGACCATTAGCGTATAATTCCCCATTCCTTGTTGCCATTGCGTCTCAACTATTTTAACAAACAGTTGCACTACTTCAAGTTTGGAATGTGGGATCGTAAAGAAAAACAACGTCGAATTGTCGTTGATTTCCAAAATATTCTCTATAGGTGGATCCCGACAGAGAAAGTGCACGCCAAATATTTTGATGTTGTATGCATTCCGATCCACATCGACTGCATTGTAGATTATGTCTACAATATTAGCAAATGATGATGGTCGATTAATCCAAGTTACTCCAATCGGTCGACGATCATACAAAATGGAGTAATTTGAATGATTCATTTGGCCGCCGTAATGTATAGCAACACCGATATATTCTATCTTGTTTACGACAAATCAGATGAAAAAATATACCAATACAAATTTGAAAAAATATCGAAATAATATGAAGAAATATATAAAATATATAAATGTTCTAGATGTTGAATGATATTGAAAAAAAATTAAGATATAAATAAAGGGTATGAATATTGAAATATAGAATAGAGAAATTATGAGATTGAAGAGAGAAAATTGTGATATATTTATAGGTAGATAAATATATCCGTTGGCTGGGCAGCAATGGCACAAAAAATGGCCGTTTGAGAAGTCGGCACCCAAGATGTCGACTTCTCAAACAGCATTATTTTAAACAGTCGTTTGAGATGTCGACTTCTCTAATTAAAAAAATAGATTTGAAGAAGTTGACATTCACGTCGTCGACTTCATTATTTAAAAAAAAATTGGGAGTCAAAATCTAACGACTCCATTATTTTAATTAAAAAAAATATATTGGGAGTTGACCTCTCAATTTTCTTTCTTTTTTTTTAATTTTAGAAATTATTATTTTACTATGAGTCGACATTTTCGGTGTAAACTTATGTTACTTTTTTAATCTATTTTATTTTTATGTTAAAAAATTAAATACAAAAACCCTATTAGGCTATTTTAGCAAAAAGTGCTTAAATATCCCACATTATCCTCTTATATCATATTGGGCTTTCTCTTTTTATTTCCCACCTTTTTGTCTAGCCATTGACTTTCGTTCCTCTTGTTCACTCACTTTTTATTTTATGCATTGATGTTAACTTTAGAGTAAATTCTCATAAAAAGTTGCTTCACTTAGGAATGAAATAAATTAGGAGTCATCTACTGTTGGAAAGCTATGGATATCTAATTTTCAACAACAAAAGGTGTTAAGAAATCATTTTCTACAGAGAGTTAGTAGTGCCCATTTCAAATTCCTCTATTCAAAAATGTTATAAATTTTGGATTGAATTCTCACAAAAAATTTACTTCAATGGAGAATGAAATAAATTTTGAGCCGTACATTGTTAAAAAGCTACAGATGTCTAGATTTTTTAAAAAATGGTGTTAAGAAATCATTTTCTTACAAAGAGTTATACTTAAAAAATCAATTAGTATTAGTTTCGAATTATTTGTTTGAAAAATAAAATGTGACATAATTTAAATTGAATCCTCGTAGAAAATTACTTTCATTCGGAATTAAATATATTATGGATTATATACCATTAAAAAGTTACAAATGTCTATTTTCCAAACGAAATTGTGTTAAGAAATCTTCTTTCTAAAGAGAGTTATACGTAAAAAATCAAGCAATATTTTCAAATTCTCTATTCAACAATGTTACGGATTTTGAGTTTAATTCTAATGAAAAGTTGTTTTGTTTGAGAATGAAATAAATTATGACTCATATACCATTAGAAAAAAATGGATATCTAGTTTTCAACACAAAAAAAAAGGTATGCTAAGAAATCATTCTTCTAAAGAAAGTGATACTTAAAAAATCAAACAGTGCCAGTTTGGAATTCTTTGTTCAAAAACGTGAAAGATTTTAGGTCTAATTCTCATTAAAAAAATGCTTTGATTGGGAATGAAATAAATTATTATCCATATAGTATTTTTTTTTTTCCCAACAAAAAAGGGGTTGCTAAGAAATCATTCTTTTTACTAAGTGTTATAATTTAAAACTTGAGTAAAGCCAGCTTGAAATTCTTTGTTCAAATTGTGGTAGATTTTGGATTGAATCCTCAATAAAAAGAAACTTTAATTGGGAATAAAATAAATTATGAGTTATATACCATTAGAAAGTTATGGGTATCTAATTTTCAATTAAAGAAAATGTTGTTAAGAAATCATTTTTCTACAAAACGGGATATGAACCTGCTCAAAGCGAAAATCCTTCCCACCAGTTGTTGCACCCCCTTCACCGACCAGGGAGGCTCAATGCCGAGGATGGCATGAATCTTGGCTTGGTTGGCCTCGATCCCCCAGTGGCTCACAATATACCAGAGAAATTTTCATCATCAAACCCTAAATGTGCACTTGTCAGGGTTCAACTTTAGGCCATACTTCCTCAGGATCTCAAAAGCTTGAGCAAGGCGCTCGAGGTGGTCAATCTCTCTCTCATTTTGGACGATCATATCGTCCATATACACCTCCATGGTTTTTCCGATCTCGTCCTTCAACATGAGGTTGACAAGTCTCTGGTACGTGGCGCCAGCATTCTTCAGCCCGACGGGTATCACAAGGAAGCAGTATATCCCTGGAGACAACGAAGGACGTCTTACCCCTATCTTCCTCGGCCGTGTAAATCTAATAGTGGCCCTGAAAGGCATCCATCATGCTTATTAACTCCACCCTGCCGTTGAGTCGACCAGCTGGTCGATCCGAGGAAGCATGTAGTGATCCTTCAGGCAAGCCTTTTTGAGGTCGGTGAAGTCATTGCACATTCTCCACCGACCATCTCCCTTGGCCACTATGACCGCGTTGCACAGCCATTCTGTAAACTGGATTTCCACGATGTATCCAGCATCTAGCAATTTATTGACCTCCTCCTCGATGATTCGGTTTCTCTCATCATAAAAAATTCTTTTCTTTTGCCTCACGGGATTGATCGAAGGGTCCACATTTAGATGATGGACAATAACCTCTGGATCAATGCCCGAAAAATCTAAGGCCTTCCATGCGAATACATCAATGTTTGCCGTCAAAAATTTGATTAGCATCACTTCGTTAGTGGGTTCGTGGTAAGTGCCGATTATGATTGTTTTGCTCGAATCGCCGACCTCGAGCTCAATGGTCTTGAACTCCTCTGTGGGCACAATCTTGCTATCCTCGAGCTTCTTCACTTGGTGGGATCGAGCTCAAAAGACTCGGGAATGTCCAGCTCTGGTGCTCCAACCCCTATTGGTCGTGATGCTGCTATCCGCTTCCCTTCCAAAGACACCGAGTAGCATTTTCAGGCGGCGAGGATGTGGCGGGTGACTTGTCCCACCCCAGCTAGGGTTGGGAACTTCATTTTCAGGTGGTATGTTGACACTACCACTCTAAATGCATTGAGCGCCGGGCACCCAAGGATTATATTGTAGGCAAAGGGGGCGTCGACCACCATGTAGGAAACCATTATGGTCTTCCTCGTCGGGGCCTCACCCAGAAAAGTGGGGAGCTAATCATTCGGAGAGGGACAACCTTGGATCCCCCAAATTCAATTAAAGGAGTCTGTACAGGAGTGAAGCTGTAACTCTTTAGATACATCTTGGCGAAGGCAGAGGTGAAAATAATATTAGTCGCGCTCCTGGGCCACACCCAAGGTGGTCTCCTCGAGGCCCTCTATTTTCGGAATATGATCGAGATCACGATCACTAAAGGTCATGACATCGTTCCCAACCGTCGTGCCCTTAGAAATGGCATTCAATTACATCTCCGTGGTATGGTAGCGTTCTTCAATGTGATAGCGACTCTGGTCAAGACGCCTTTCCACCTGCTTTTTCTGACTCTTGGTGTCCCCGTTGTTAGGCCCTCCCGCAATAGTGTGTACCACACCTCGCGTGGGAAGGTTGTCTTGCACGGCAAGCTGCTTGTCAGCTCAAGAAGGGGGTATGCGCTCTTTTGTGGAGAGCGGGACCTCTCTCTCATCGGGAAGTGTGAATCATCATCCTTTGAGGATGGGGAGTGGTTTCTGTAGCTGCTCTCTTCGTTCTAGCCCTTCTTCCTAACATACTTCTTAATTTTTGAGTAGTCTACATCGATCAAGCACTGAATTTCTTTCTTAAAGGCGAAACAATCCTCAATGTTGTGGTTGCCCACTTGCTTGTGAAAAGTGCAGTATTTGTTTCCCCTTGATGGGGCCCTGTCTTTATCTTGGGTCTTCCTCGGCCTTCGAAAGATCGTAGGGTCATTCACATTAATGGTTGCGAATATCTCCTTCCTTGACATCACCAAAGAGGTGAGGTTGGTATCTCATCGGCAATCCTTCTTCTCTCCTCCGTAGGGCCTCCTCTTGTACTTCATGTCCTCTACATTTATGTATTGCTGGGAGATGGACATGACCTTTTCCATGGTGGCAGGGGGCTTTCGAGCCATGTGGTCCGAGCAAGCCTGATTCTTTATGGCCCCCATGATGACATCAAAGAGGAAGTCTATCTGGACATTCTCCACTTTGAGGAGCTCCGTGTTGAAACGGTTGAAGAAGTCCCTCAAAGACTCGTTGTCCTTTTGCCGAATTTTATGGAGGTGGGACGGAGGCAGCTTGGCCAGACTCTTTTTTTGGAAATGGTTGATAAACTTGATCGTCAAGTCAACAAAGCTCCTGATCGAACCAAGAGGCTGGTGAACGTACCATTGCAAAGCTATACCTTGGAAGGTAGTAACCAGCAGCTTGGCAGTGAAATTGTCGTCGATCATGTGCACGGGCATGGCGTTCTTGAAATGGATCAGGTGCTCTATTGAATCGGTTTCCCCACCATACCGGGGCAGGCCTGTGGGAATCTTGCACCCTCAGGCTACTCTAACCCTCTATAGCTCATAGCAAAGGGGGTCCACTTTATCGGGCATGAAGTATTTCTGGGCGGATCCCTCGCCAAATCGAGCAAATACCTCATCTAGCCAGCGATTAAGGTCTTCCATTCAATAAGAAAGCTCATCGATATCTTCTCGGGGTCTTTTCCCCCTTGTGGACCTCGTCGATCCGTCTTGCCAGGTGGCTCGGTAGGAGATCTTCTCCAGGCGCTCTCATTCTGTTCTTGCCAGGTGATCCGACGAGGCCCCTACAGAGGACTTCGCAACCTCTTTGATGAAGCGAGGGAATGGAACCCATCTTTCTCTTCATGGTTCCCATAGGGAGGGGACCCGATCACGGGCCCAGACATCATCCCTCTTGGCGTTACCGGGACGAACACCGCGCGGGGGGCGAATCTTGTTCCTCAAAGGAGGAGCCTGCTCTACAGTAGTTGATGGGGCAGGGTTTGGGTCCCCTAATCCTCGGATCTCGCGCAAGAGCTCATTGAATTGGTTGATCGTCAAGACGACCAGGTTTTGCCCTGCCAGTACTGCTGACGCAGCCTCAATAGGTGGCTGAAAAGGGTGGGGTGGAGCATTGCACAGCTCTAATGTGTTGATCGGGATCTAGGTGCTCGGGGGTTGGCTGAGTCCCAGGGCTCTGTTGTGGTTCGACGAGTGTTATCCATTCTTCTCTTACTAAAGTAGAAAGCCCTCCTTCTAGCCCCAAAAATGATGTGGTCGGATTTTGTCCTCGAGAGGGAAAGCTCCAAAACTCGGAGGAAAGGGTTGAATGTGCTAGTCAGTCCGTACTCTGCAAGGATGGAACACATGTGAGTCTAGCCAGAAATGTCTCCGGCGAAGATCCTTCGATACTCAAGTCAGTATTTGAGCAGATAATCGGAAGGTGATATAATGTACGTAGTAAGAATTTACGAAAGCAAAACCCTTGTGAACAGTGACGACTTACTATTTATATTAGTCGGAGATAGATAGGCTGGGTTAGGGTTGGATTAGCCCAACCCCGCCGTCCATACAAGGAGTATTATCTAACACATAGTAGTGGAGACGTCGGACGTAACCATTGTGTCAGAGGCGGTTATTTTTGGGACCACCCCGAGAAGGATTGGGGGACCACAATGAGGTGGAGTGAGCCCCCTCGTCGGAGAATCCTGATGATGCATTCGAGGAGACACTTGTGGAATAAGGGTTAAGGAGCCCAGAGGTCTCATCGAAATTCGAGGAGACAAAGACACCTAACGACAAGGGTCAATGCCACATGTAAATCCTATGCTGCGTGGTGATCCATGGTTGGTCTTTATCTTGAGCTGGCATCGACGTAGTTGAGGTGTATTCCCCCACGTCAAGGTCTAATTCTCAGGAAAAAATACTTTTGTTGGGAATGAAATAAATTATGATTTATACACCATTAGAAATCTATGGATGTCTAATTTTCAAAAAAAAAAAAAGAAACAGTGGTAAGAAATCATTTTTGTACAAAGAGTTATACTTAAAATACCACCCAATGCTATTTTTATATATTCTCACACCTTAAATTATGAAAAAATATTCCAATTGATGTGCAGTACAAAATCGTAATATCAACGAACTTAAACAGGAATATTAAGTATTCAATTTATATTGTAATAAACGTTGTCTCAAAATATATAAATTAATCTCATGAAATTACAAATTATAAAATAAAGTATAGTTTTGTCCAATTGAAGTACTATTTAATCAAATGCAATATAAGTTTGTCCAAATGATGATTGGGTATGTTAAATAAAGTATTGTGAAACAAAATGAATCGGGTTGAATTGAATTGTGTGAAATGTCCAATTGAGTCAATTAAATTAGATTAAATTTCTAATTAAGTCAATTAAATTAGAATATAAAATCAACTTAATTGAGTTGAGGAACATGTTCAATTGATTTAATTAAATTGAGGGAAACTCCAAATTGGCTCAATTGGATTGTGAAAAATATCTATTCAACTAAATTGAATTAGAGAAAATGTCTAACTAACTCAATTGATTTTGAAAAAAATATAAAGTCAACTCAATTGGATTGCTCAATGTCCAATTGACTCAATTGACTTGGTGGAAATGTCTAATTAACTGAATTAAATTGGGGGAAATGCCCATTTCATCAATTAAGTTCGGTGAAATGTGACAAGTTAAAATCTTGCATAATTTTACATATTTTTTTTATATGCATTATCACCTAAAAACTTATTTAATTATAAAAAATATATGTATCTTTTGCCAGAATTTTAATACAAAGATCAATTCACACAAGTGTTGAATCTAGGATAAGAATTTGAGAAAACAAGCACAACAAAATTTGGTATGCCATTATCCTATAATAATAATAAAAATAATAATAATAATAATAAAAATAATAAATGTGATGAATCTGTCATGAAAATTTGTTGGAATCTCGGTGCATGATACGAAATGCACGCCATGCAATCCCTAGAAAGTGACTTTAGAAACAAGACATGAATCAAGTTAGCTACCATATCTTTAGTTTTATTTGGTGTCAAACGAAGAAAAAGAAGAGCTTCTTGGCATTGAACGGAAATTGGCCAAAAATATGCAATAATGACATGTAATGTCATTACTAAATGCATGTGTACAATCGAATAATAAAAAAGAAGAATGCAACAAAAAGAAAAGGATAAGAGAATATGAAGATACAACAATCAAAGAAAGAAGCATTGCAAACATTGTCATCGTGGCATTAATTGCAAAATTAAAATGGGATTGGCTTCTTCAACTTGCTGAGTTCTCAATTTTTTCCCTTATAAATAGAGGAAGCTACCAAGTAGAGAAGACATTCGGAGATGAGAATTTAGCTGTGTACTTTTAATATTTTCTTCTATTTCTTAGTTTGATTAGATAGGAAATAAACGGAGAGTTTAGGCCAATAATCAGTCCGCAGTTTGAGTTTATGTCAAAGAAGAATTTTCTTTTTTTGACTTTATATATTAACTACATGATGGTGATGATAAACTCTTTTTAAATTTACTTGCTTTTTATACTTAATTATAGAGTAGTGTTGTTGCCGTTAGGTATCAATGTAATTGAATCCTATATATGTTTTAATGTTTGAATTATATAAGTTATTCTTTTATTTATAAAATTATGTTTTACTATTTTAATATTTTTTATTCTTTAAAATTGTTTATTAATTGCCACAAGTTGTTAAGGAGAGAGGTTGCAACTTAATAAATATTTTTTTAAACACAAATTGATGCCCTAGACTACCTGAAAATGGACTTTGGAAATTTATGATTCTATCAATTAGTAGTTTGTAAAATATATTACTAATTGAAAATTTTGTGTGCCCCGTGTAGATTGTTTCCCAAAAAGTCAATATATCTATAACGATTTCAAAATATCTAATGCAATTTAAAACAAACTAGGCTAGATTAGTGCACTAAAAGGGATAATTGAACTTAGGGAATTCTAAAATAGTCAAGTATTCACGAAAATGGTAATTTGAAACAAATAAAATTCCACCAATTTGTAAATAAATTTTTATTTAAACTTGCATTTTTTTCAATTTCCTAAAATAATATAGATGAAGGTGAAATTGATCCCTATCACACTTTCAGTTTCAAAAGTTTCTTCTCAAATATTATTATTCAAATTGTCTTTTAAATTCTTAAGTCATTTAGTAAAATAAAAAATGTAACCCGCCTTTTAGTCGATTTTTCAAAAAACATAAATATTTAATAGAGTTAATTGTTTAATTTTTACCATTCCTCATGGGAACAATACTTTTCTCATCATTTTATTACTTGAACGACTAGCGTGCTTGCTATAACAATCCCATTCATATCAAAATATCGAACCAGTTTCACCAATTTTATCAATTAATTTGATAAATTAAGTTGGTGATTATAATCAATTTGGTCATTTGAATTGGGTATTATGGCTAATTTCATCATTTTGATCAATCGACAGGGCGATTACAATCAATTTAATGAATTATGTACACACCCATCCATATACTGCAATTGCAACATAATATACTGCATTCATTGATACTTACACTACAATTTTAACATAATATATATTGCATACATTCATGCTAACAACAATTCATGTATATGCCAATTGACTTTTTAAATCAAGTTTTGTGGATATATGCTGCAATTTCAATCCAATTGTGTAAATATCAATCCATGTATTGCAATTTCAACATAATATACTACATACATTTATACCAACTCTGCTTGGCCAGTTAACTTTTTAAATAAAGTTTTTATGGATGCACGCCGCAATTTCAAACCAATTCTGCAAACATCAATCCATATAGTACAATTTCAGCACAATATACTGTATACATTCATACGAATTCTACTTGGCCAACTGACTTTTTACATCATGTTTTTATGGATATACGGCATAACTTCAACCTAATTCTACAAACATTTATCCTTATACTGCAATGTCAACATAATATACTATATATATATATATGTGTGTGTGTATGTGTGTGTGAGCGCACGCGCGCGCGTGTAACGAGGAATTCTTCTATAAACTTGGTCCGAACCCACAAATGCGCCAAATAATTTAAATTGTGCTACATCATTAATTCACTTAAAAAAAAATATGTGAACATATGAAATATAATACAGTTTGAACCATTTGTCTATCCAAATGCCGCACTGGAGGCGTAGCACCAATTAACACGATTGCGTAGGAAAAATGTACCCAACTATAAAACCATTCACTTTGCAAGTACCCAATGAAATTCGTGGATGGGCAAGGGACAATTCTTCAATGCACTTGGTGCGGACCCACTCATGCACCAATATGAGTGAAAAATATTTTATCATGTAAAATTTCAATATATTTTTATTGAAATACAAAGCACTTGGAAATATTTCTCACTAACATTGGTGACCGCACCGAGTGCTTAGAAGAATTTTCCATAGACTAGTGCCCCATCTAACACCAAATTCAAAGGGAATATGTAATGAAATGCCCGTATTCGACCAGGCTGTAAAGAGACCCAACAACCATTATATATCTAGTTGCCAAAGTAACTGAAAAGAAAATTACGAATGTTTTATTGAAGGCGAACAACAGGGTCTCATTCTGCGACGCCGCACAGAGTGCTTTAAAAAAAAAACACATTGTACCTAAAATCATGGCGAAAAAGAAACAAAATCTTAAAACTATAAAGAGTAAACAAAAGACATGGAAGATAAGTCTATCCAAGGCTAATAATGCACACTGGAGAGAAAGAGCCACGAGTATACCAAAATATTCGTCTTGCCAAGATGAGTTCAAGGCATAGAAATTTCACCTCACAACATCAAAACTAAAGGCCCAATTCCCATTTTGCCGAAGAGATCAAGTCACTCTGGCCAAAGTCTACAATAAAGCCAATCAAAAGTGCGCCAAACTGTATACTAGAATCCACGCAAGCTGAACACCAGCGAAAGGATGGCTAGTTTATCAAGGAATTCCACAACATCATACGTAGCCGATAGAATGGAACACAAGGACAAGTGAAAAACATACCAGAAAGAGGCATATCGAAGCGAAGAGCCCCTCTTGAAGGAGGGCTCCATGACCTCCGAACTCTTCTTCATCAATTTTTAGTACAAGGGCATAATATGCATAGATAATCCCAGTAGATAACACCACAAACCTGAATTTCAAAATTAGCACCATAGATTATAGTGGGATAGTTTTATGCATCAAAGTGAAAAAGTTAACAGAAACATCCAATCTATTTAGCGACATCAGGTGGTATTTAGGGATGCTTGCTAGGTGACACCACATGGTTTTGAAAGCACAGGCTATTTGACGCCTAAGGTTATATTAGTTTGGTGACAACTCTCCTTATTTCTTGTTTTATTGCACGCTGCATTTCCTATATGAAGAGAAAGACATGATATTGAGAAATTACGAGGATAAGCCAAAGTGATCGAACCAAATATGTACAAATGAGAAATGTAAGCAATCAGATGGGATTAAGAACCTATGGCCCAATTGGCATCCATATTTGTACAGACCCTAATACCAAATTTATATGGGGTTATATTCCTGAGTGGATTAGAACTTCTCTTTTTGTGGGAATACTTACAAGTCTATATAAGATCCTTTCCTAATGGAGAAATGATTGATACTAAATAGTTTCTTTCACAAAACTGTTTCCGTAACTTTCTCAAAGAATTTCTTACAACATCATCAAGTCTCCATGGATTTAAAATGCGTGGAAATAAGTGGATCAGTTTTCTAGTAATCCACCAAGGCAAGTAAGGCATGTTCGTAATTTGATCTACAAGCGGCTAGCAGGAAAAACTGATCCAACATTTGTAGATTGATAATTCTGCGGCGTACAAAAACCCAATTCAATTCACTGTATATAGATAGTTTTCAACACGAACCAAATGTTTGAAATAATTCTGAGAATATCCCCATTCCTGCCAATAAACTTAAATTATCTATTCTTCAGAGCATGTAGTTTCAATTTAGGCTGCGATTATATTTACCCATACCATAACTTTGGCAACAGACTGTTGGGTACCTCCATCATCATGCAATGCCTCTAGTTCCAACGGCAGAATATGACCAAACTTTTCCATTTTCACCATCATATTATAGGGGCAAGTAGCACATAACAATCCTATATGACATGCTATTGCAAATTTACATGGTGAGCGAACTATCCATTTACACTATAACCATGGGGCTGCTAGACTGTTAACATTCACGGCTCTTCGACAAAGTAATGTTCTGAAAGGGGTGGTACTCCAGAAAATCTATTGGTCAAACACGGAATCAAAAACACGTACTATATATATGCATGTGTTCACGTGTGAGGCTACATGGATCAGACACACACGAATATAGTATTCTAAGCGCATATGGCATTCCCCTCTTTAGTTATTTTCTTCTTATCATAAGTTACAAAAAACAAGTACAGAGAGGGTGCAGGAGCTCAAGTGTTACAAACTGAAAAGTTTCAGGAGCCAAAGTGTCCACAAAAAAGATAATTAGATATATATACTGATAAAAAAGGAATATAATATATATACACACATCATTATATAATTCTCAAATCATATTGAAAAACTGATCAGAAACAGCAAATGCAAAGAGGAATGAGAACCAAAAAACAGTCACTTACAAGAGAAACCAGATGCCTCCAACCAGAGGAATTGCACCCCATAGTAATCCAAACACAAGGCCCAAAGCTTGTCTAATCCAATGTAGTACATCCCCAAGCTGATCCTGTAACAGATATAAAACGAAAATTATTATTGTGGATTACATTGTACAATTCAAGTAAACTAGTGCAGCGGAAACTTTCCCAATTGGATACATCCGGTTACCAATATAAGGAAACTCCATCATTCAAGTTTTCTGGCAATACAAAAGTCAAAATGCTACTGAAACAAGTGGATCAGTAATGGCCCTTGGATACTAAGGTTTATGAAAAGGATTAGATGTCTTGGAACCTTCAATTACCGATTGCTAAATGTTCACATTAAAAATGATAATTGTAATTCGAAAATTAGCCTATGGTAATCCTTAAAACCAGTATACATCTTATTATAGATGCTTCTCGATATCCGTTGAATTACAAAAACCACCACACAAACACACACACACGTATTTAGATATGGGGACTTCAGGAATGTTTCTTAGAAACTCCGCAGTGATAAGTTTTGAGAAAAATTCTTGTTTACAGAAGTTTTAGGACAACAAAAGTGGAGATTAGTCAAAAGGATAAAATATCAACCAAAAGGAAGGTCACAGCTTCCTTCTCTTTCACCTCATCTAACAATATTGAAGATTCTCTAACTAAACATCCATGAGAGGAGACAAAAACCAGATGACTTGTAACCTGTGTCCAGTCAGATTAGACAACTCAAACTGATACCTTTTTGCTCCAGTATTCCAGCATAGCTAAATTCAAATACTTGAAAGATACGTAAATCCAATAACAGGATCTCATTTTATGCTCTGACACAATAAGTATTAAAAAGAAAGGTATAGTGCCTTTTCTAAATATCAGACACTGGAACTGTTCCAATACCTTCCTCCCGACAAAGTTGCACAAAACCTATTCAACTCCTTACCCTTGAAATTACTATGCAATTTCTTTTTACTGAAATACAGCACAGCATATATTCGTCTAGTTGTTACTTAAAGTATTTCCTATATATCAAACGAAGAGCAAATTCACACTATGCTCGTTCTACATACTGCGCACATCATGGAGGGGATCCCATAAATTGAATATAAGATTCTCCTTTATTTGGTTTGCTACACAACTACCTCTACATAAAGACCCATTATTTCCCCGCAAACCCTTTGCTAAATTTTAAGTAAATTTTCATTTATGTCGTACACAAGAGCTATATGTATTTTCCTACATTTGCATAACTCTTAGCTAACAAAAGTTATTCAATATACATTCACACAATTGCCAAACAACTAGTTTTTTTTTTTTTTAAATTCTTGCCACACTGTTCGATGCTGGTCAATTTTTCTATGTCCACAAATCACGAAATCACATCGCATCACCCGTTCTAACTTTAGCCCATTACTCGGAATAAAAAAAAAAAAAACCTTCATTATGATCAAGATTTGCATATTGTCGTGATATTTTAGCCTCCAAATCGATAGTTCCAAAAAAATTTACAACAAAAACAATGAAACAGTTAATCCGAATGTTGAAGAGCTGAGCTTAAACAGGGTAGATCAACCTACAAAAAACAGTTCGATAATTCACAGGAAAAACAACGAAAAAGCAGAACCTTGTCCCAAGAAGCATCAGGATCTAATAGTTTCGCCAATTTGAAAGGAGACAAGTGACCATTCTGATGCCTGCTGCTGCTGCTGTTGCTGTTGAGAATTCAATTTCGCCGATTTCCTCTCTCTCATCTGAATTTATCATCAAAAACTGTTAGAATTCCTCAAAATTAACAAATAAATAAATAAAATTCCTCAAACACTGCTACATAAATTACATACTGTAAAAATTAGGGCTTGGGAACAAGAGCACAGTAAGTCCTTCAGATTGGGAGAGAAGAGAATGAGTAGACCAATTTGAGTCTGAGTATAAACAAAAATCGAATACAATAATAGAGAAAAAGGGGGAAAAAGAGAGTATTATCACGTGATGTGGCCGGCGTTAAACTAGCAAGAGTTGATGCACGGGTTGTAATGGAGAAGCATTAGCAATTTAGTTTCCTAATTGGAATAGAGTTGTCACAAATTTAACTACAAAATAATTTTAGGAAAATTATAATTAAATGAGTTTAAAAAAAAAAATGGAAAACTTCTAAGTATGTAAAGATAATGAAATGCTAAAATTATTAAATTAGTTAAAAAAAAAGGAAAATTTTAATGCAACATCAAATTTATGTTAGTTACCATTATTATTGTTATTATTTTCTCTAAAAGAACACACATTGTCTCTCTTTAATAATTTTTAGCAACACTCGAAGTATTATTATTGATTTGTTTTTCATATCGATGTCTTTTTCATAACAATTTCTCAAAGTAGAACTTACGAATAAATTTTGCATGAAATAGAGAGGATTTGACCTTAATAATTTCTAATATAAGATCCAAAATAGAAAACGAATCTTAGAAATAAAAAATTGCAACAAAGGTAAATTCGTTCAAAGAGAAAATAAATTATGTTGACTGTTTTCTAAAAAAATATTATTATTATTATTATTATTATTATTATAATAACTCTTTGAAACTCAAAATTAATTTGTAAGTAGGGTGAATAAGGTCGATCCCACAATGAATAACTTATTAATTAATTTCTAAGATAACCAAGTATTAAAAATAAAGTAAAAAGGGCGGTTTTAATAAAAAGTTGATAAAATAAACTAAGAGCAAGGAATAAATTCAAAACAAATCTATATGAAGGAAAACTCAGTCAATGGTAATTTTTTGCACAACATTTTCATAGATTGATTATCGACTCAAAGATAGCCTTTAAATTCATATCATAGATTGATTATAGTTTTCAGAGAACTGGTCCAGCCTAATCTTTTATTAACAATAGATTAAACATGCAAACACAATGAGTAATCCCTAATTAACGAATAACCCTAATCAAATGATAGAATTTAACTCGTTAACAACATTAAAAACTAAAAAGACCCAATCCTAACCAACAAACCTATAAATGCGATTTTTTGAAACTAGATTATGTATTCTCGTAGTATAATTCAAAAGTTTCAACCCAATTGAATTATACTACTTTCCACTAGTGTTGATTCAATCGAACAATTATGGATTTGATTTTACCAACTAGAATTATAAAGTTTAATCAATTGAACAACGGGCCCAAATTGCACAACTAACCAAACAACATTAAGAGATAGAGTTTTCTTAAAAAAGCATAGAAAAATACACAAATAAAGCATTAGCTTGAATTACTCATTGACTGAATAAAGTAGTTTAGGCACGTATGACCATGAATACAACTTCAAATAAAAAAATATAAAAGCAAGAAATTTCAGAGCAAAAATAATAGCAAAGCTAGAATCGAAGGTGTATGGACTAGGTCTTAGAACATGTATATATAGTATTCTAAACATCGATCTAATTTCTAATAGGACTAGGAGAATTCTTTGAAAAACCAGAAAGATCGCAGGCAAGAAGTTAGTTTGTTTCCAAGTAGAATTCTTGGCATAGTACCTTTTTTTCTTCTAATCCCGCATAGGAAATGCTAGCCATAAGGCATGATCATGCCTTATGCCACGAGTGCGATTATTGTCATGTTAAGTCTCCCAACTTCCTTGTATGACATCCCTCTGCACTTTTCGCTACCTTTATGCCCTTTTTTAGTTACTTTTCATCAAATTCCATCTACAACAAGTAAGAAATGAACTTGGTGAAATTCTAACCAATTTAAAACCCAAATTTAATCAAAACAAGTGGAAATATGGCCTAAAACTTAGTAGAAATTGCATGTAATCAAATTCTCCAACACTTATTCCATGCTTGTCCTCAAGCATTCACATAATGCAAGTCATCAAATTTTCCCCAGAAAAATAATCCTTTAGGCAATATCAAATTAATGAAGTCAACGAGCAAATGTAAGTATACTTTGAAAGAGAGCAATCTATAGAATACATCCACAAAAATTTTTACACTTGGCATTGGCTCAAACAAAGATCTTTTTGGCACATAATATGATGGGATTAACACTCTTTACTCTGATCCTTAACAAACAAATTCGATTTGCAAATCAATTCAAAGGAGGAAATAACCGTAATCACACTAGACATCATGCATTCTTCATCAGAAGAGTAATAAAGTGGGGAGTTTTATTTATTTTTTTGTACTTTTCTTTTTCTTCTTTTTTTTTCTCTTTATTATTATTTGCCGATCTTAACCACAACCAACCTTTTTACACGAACAAAAACATTTGTGATGAATGTGCTCGGTTACTCAGTTGGTGTGATTAGCTTGTCTAGAGTGTTACCAGGCTTTTTACGCAAACAAAAATATTGGTGATGAATTTGTCCAGTTACTTAGTTGGTAACAACCTCTAGATGGCTACTAGCTATACTCATAATCACTTTTTGCGTGATTAGTTGAGTAAATTGGCCCTTTTTTAATTTTTTTTCATAATACCTCCCCACAATTATCCCCAATCTTTTCAATTCAACATAAACATCAAGCATAATACGGCAATTCCAACAAAAAATGACTACTAGCCAAAACTGTTCACTAATTTACTTAGTATCAAGTATTTTTCTCCCCATATTTTGTACCCAAGGCCAATGTTTTAAACAAATGTTTAAGGTGAGAAAAAATCATGAACTTTCCTATAAGTAATCACTTCCCACTAGTAACCCCCATTAGCTTATCGACTTCCTACTTGACATTAAACCAAAACCTCATATTATGCAAGAAAAATTAAAGACTCATAGTTCGAGCTAGAGTAAGTAGAGCATGTCGTCGGGTGACACTTGGGACAAGTAAAGTGGAAAGAGACAAGTTAAAGACCGAAAAACTAACATGATATACTAACATGATATACCTTCAAAGCATAAATCCACATAATAAGCACAGAAAAACAAAACATAAACAAATACCTCCACAGTCTAGCAATCCAACCAGCCAACATATCAACTTCATTCAAATATGCGCCCCCTCCCCCCCACACACACTTTAATCAAATATTATCCTCAATGTATAATGCGAGAAAAGCAAAGAAAGAGGACAAGAATACTTCCCTAACGATGGTGGCGTACAGGGTACCGGAATCGATTTTGGTGGCGATAGAGAAGGCTCGGGGGCTACCCTTTTTAGCGGGGGTGGTCGAGAGGGGTAGAATGTACTCTGAGTCTTTGTTTCGTCTTGCTTAAGCTGTGGTACTCGTTGTGCTTTTTTCTTAGCGCGAGTCATCTTCAAATGTACAAAAATAACATGATTAGTGTTCCAATTAGTCACAAGAAGTACCAAAATTAAAGAAATATAATTGAATATTAAAACAATTGAAGAGAGGGGAAAAGTCAAGGTAATTTGTTAATTTTGTCAAGTAAAGGAACATTTATCTCAATTTTGCGAAAAGTTGCAAGGACTTCCTTTTCTTCTGCTTTCTTCTTGCATCTTGCAAATCTTTTTAGAAAAGGATGAATTATCTCCCAAGTTGTTAATTGCTCAACATCTTTATACCATGCTTTTTGTTGAAATTCTCTCTCTTTGATGGCTCTCAATCCATGGCACGTCAACCCAAGCATTTCCAACTCCTCCCTACTTTTTAAGGTAATTGCACTCACATTATGTTTCGGATTAACCATAGTTTGTGAGGGAAACTTTCCTTAGGGATTCCCACTTAGTCAACGATGAAGCTAGTTGGCTTATTTGGTCCTCCAATTTTTGCATGTTAGCCCTTGTCTCTTGTTGAAATTGTTGTTGGTTAGTGGCTAAGGATTTAACTATATCCTCAAGCGACATACCTGAATTAGTAGGTTGTTGTGGCGGTGGAATAGGGGGCCTAGATTGGTATTGTTGAAAATTTTGAGGGTGCTCTCCATAACTCAAATTGGGGTGATCTTTCCATTTGGGATTGTAGGTGTTAGAATATGGATCATATTTCCTTTGCGGAGCTCCTGAAAATCCTCCCATAGCATTGGCTTGTTCTTGGTTGTCCTTTTGGAGTGTTGGGCACATGTGGGTAGAGTTCCCAATAGAGGTGCAAATCTTACATGCTTTTTGCTTGTAAAGTGCTTTCTACAAAATTTTGGACTAACAAGGTCAAAAGATTTATTTTATCCCCAAGAGAAGAACTTACCTCATTGACTAGTCATGACAACTCTTGCTACATTCCAAATTGTTGAAAATTATCTGCCATATATGGTGGATATTATTTCATGTGCCTCATCGAGGTTTTATTGACTAGCGCTCCCCTACTAGCTGCGTTGGTCATATGTCTCTCCATGGGTATCAATCCCTCATAAAAGTATTAGATAAGTGCTTGCTCCGAAAATCCATGTGTGGACAACTAGCGCATAATCTCTTGAAACGCTCCCAATATTTGTGAAGTGTCTCTAGATTTCTTTGGCAATTCCATTAATATCTCTATGAATGACAGCAACACAAGATGCGGGAAAAAAATTATCTAAGAATGCATATTGCATGTTAACCCATGAATCGATAGACTCCAACGGTAGGTAAAACAATCAATCATTTGCATAGTCCATTAAAGAGAATGGGAATGCCTTCAACTTGATTTGGTCCTCATTTACATCTTGTGGTTTCATGGAAAAACAAACCACGTGGAACTCCTTAAGATGTTGTAGGAAAACTTCGTTTTCCAAACCTCTAAACTTGGGCAAAAGATGAATTAGCCCTGACTTCAAATCCAATGATGTGTCCAAGTCGGGGTAAGTAATTTAAAGTGGCTCATGATCTAATGGTGGTTCGGTCAATTGGTGCAAGGTTCGTCGTGCCTATGCTATCTTTTTTTTTCTTCCTTTTATGTGATTATCAAAGAAAATAAGTCAATTTAGTTGACTGGCAATGGCACCAAAATTTGATGAGTGTCGAATCCCCCAAAAATAATTCATACTCTTCAAAACTCAAAATTTATTTGTAAATAGGGCGAGGAGGGTCGATCCCATAGGGAATAACTTATTAATTAATTTCTAAAATAACCAAGAATTAAAAAGAACGTAAAAAAGGGGTTTTGAATAAAAAGTTGACCAAATAAAATAAGAGCAAGGAATAAATTGAAAACAAATCTATATAAAGGAAAACTCAATCACGGGTAATTCTTCACACAACATTTTCATGAATTGATCATCGATTCAAAGATAGCCTTTAAATTCATGCAATAGATTGGTTATAGTCTTCAAAGAACTCGTCCAACCTAATCTTAATTTCCTTAATAATAAATTAAACATGCAAATGCAATGAGTAATCCCTAATTAACGAATAACCTTAGTCGAACGATAGGATTTAACTCGTTAACAACATTAAAAACTAGAAAAGACCCAATCCTAGCAAACAAACTTACAAATGTGGTTCTTTGAAACTAGATTGTGTATTTCCTGTGGTATACTTCAAAAAGCTTCAATCCAATTGAATTATACTACTTTCCACTAGTGTTGATTCAATCGAACAATTACGGATTTCATTTTACCAACTGAAATTATGAAGTTTAATCAATTGAACAATGGACCCTAATTGCACAACTAACCAAACAACATTAAGAGATAGAATTTTCCTGAAAAAACTCAGAAAAATACACAAATATTGCATAAAAGTAAAAGACAAGCAAACAATTAGATCTCACAATCCTTGAATAAAGTGTTGGCTTGAATTACTCCTTAACTGAATAAAGTGGTTTAGCCACCCTTGGCCATGAATACAACTTCAAATAAAAAATATAAAAACAAGATATTTAAAGCAAAAATAATAACGAAGCTAGAATCGAAAATGTCTACACTAAGTCTTAGAACATGTGTATATAGGATTCTAAACATTGATCCAATTTCTAACATGACTAGGAGAATTCTTTGAAAAACCCGAAAGATGGTAGGCAAGAAGTAAGTTTGTTTCCAAGTAGAATTCTTGCCATAAGTAGCCTTTTTTCTTCTAATTCCACGTAGGAAACGCTAGCCATAAGGCGTGATCACGCTTTATGCAATGAGCATGATTGTTATCATGTTTAGCCTCCCATCTTTCTTGTATGACATCGCTCTGCACTTTTTGCTACTTTTATGCACTTTTTGAGTTACTTTTCATCAAATTCCAGCTACAATAAGTAAGAAATTAACTTGGTGAAATTCTAACCAATTTAAAATCCAAATTTAATCAAAACAAGTAGAAATATGGCCTAAAACTTTGTAGAAATTGCATGTTATCAAAAACTAAAGGAGTTATATTTTCGAGCAAGAATGTGAACGACATCATTAGCAAGGTGGCTAACATGTGAAACAAAACCCTGACCACTAGAGAGTACAGTTTCTTGAACTTCTGAAACAATAACACCCAAGGAAAGTAAGTCTTGTTCATGCATCTGAATCTTAGATATAATCATAGAGTTATCTTCTTCCAAAAATACCTCGCCAGCCCTGCCATTGAGCTAAGTTAATTGACTCCCTTACAACCAACATCTCCGCTAGGTCAGGACTTGCATTTTCCCGAACTCTACCCATCTCCCATCTAACGCACAAGCCTTGCCAATTCTGTGCAACAACACTAATTCCAAGTTCGCCTATCTTTTGGAAAACAACACCATCTAAATTAATTGTAATGGAACTCGAGGGGAAGGGAGGGTCCAAGAACATGGGGCAACAACCAATGGGACCGTAATCTGCGATTTACAAGAGTTAAGAAAGACCTAAAAATAAGAGGTAGTGAAATCATCAATTTTTGCTGGACTGAGGTGATCCCCTTCCAATAGAACCCTATTGTGGTTCCACCATAAGCGCTAACTAGGCTCCTCGATCGCTCAAGACAGCCCACACACCTAAAGCACTGCCTCGTTTGTCAAATAACGAGCACACACTTGGCCTTGTGAAGCTAAGTCTTTGGCTTGGCTCTTCTCGAACAAGGGTTCCTTAATGACATATTCGTAATTAAAGTTGGGCAAAAATTGTCAATTCGAGGGCACGCCCAACTAACCTAGACCCTCCACAATAGTAAACTTCCATTTCCACTCTTTACCATAGGAAGTGGGAGTTTTGTAGAAAATTTTCAGGCCCTGCTCTTGGCTAAGAAGAAAAGGTACCCTAGGTTTTCCTCATTTGGCCCAGACCTCATCGATTCATTAGCTCAAAAAAAGTCAAGAAACTGCATCGGGATACCTCCTTTTTGTGACACTTCATCACAACTAGGAAGGTAATGATCAGCCTTATGGAATTAGGGATGATTTGACAGGGGCACAACCTGGTGAAGCCCAGCAGAGTAGAGATCTCGTTAGGGAAGGAGATCCTCGACCTTGCTTCAAACTAGTGGAAGTTGATAGCAGTAAATCTGATAAAGGGCTCCACCATATTTTAGTCAGGCTTAGGCAGATGGAGTGCAAGCCTAATACTAAACTCACCCCACATCCAACCTAACTCACCCTTCACCGGATTACACCTGATGTCGCGGGGGTATACTAAGGTTTGATAGTGGTCCATCCCCATGCCATGGCTTCTAGGCATGCCCTCTAAGGCTCCATTAGAGAAGGAAGATTTCTTTGTCTTCTTGCCACTCTTTTTTGGGAAGACTCGGGAATATCCACCAAAGCCACAATGGATAAGTCTTCTTTGACCAAATTAGGCGACTAGGGTACTTGCAGAAGGGGCTAGATTGACTACCAATAGAACTAGAAGCGGATGGTGCGGCCTCTACCGCATCGCCTGGTAGGTTAGGGAGCAAGATCTCTCTCTCTCTATAGCAATATCTGTAGGTGTGGGGTTTCTGAGTTGAGGACGCGTCTCTTTGGAGCCACTTTTGAAGAACAAAAGTAAGTTAGGTGGAGGAGTTACCAGAAAGTTCTAACATGATAGGGGTGAATAAAAAACCCGTGAGGGGGAGAATTTCCTATTCTCTTTTCCTTCTTCTTTCTCTCTCTATAGTGAATCAGAAGGCAAAAATAGAAAATTGAGAGGGGAGAGAGAGAGAGAGAGAGAGAGAGAGAGAGAACATATATAGGAACTGGAAGGAGGAGCAATATGCATCGTCACCTACCATCATTAGTTGCAGCCTTTCCTTAAAAAGGCTTGCCTTTTCTAAATAAAAAGACAAGCTGTCAGTATCAGATATTAAATGATGAAAGCACGACGCTTTTATATGAGCAGGGTTGTTAGGAGCATTTAAAGGCGTAGACTTTTATAAGAGAGAGAATAATGGTTACCTTTTCACATTCAAACTTCAAGAGGATGACATGACCTAGACTTCTTCTAAGCCGACAGTAACGTTAGCTCAAAATGCGGAGCTAATGATGTGGCACATCCTTACTTAGCAAGACACGTCATCAGTTACGAGATAATTGAAGAGCATGTCACACACAAACATTTCTAAAAACATTCTAAGAGTGGAACACTCTCAAGTCTCAGTGCCCTTAAAGAGGAAGATATGCCCACGAGGAGACCCTGCAAAGGGATCAGCCACCACCGCTCGGTTAAGTAATGAAGAAGTTTCATCTCAAAAATAGAGAAGATGCATACTTGATTGAATTTGAGGACCCACCTTGATGAGAGTGCCTTGATTTCTATCGAACAAGTCATTCGAGGGACTAGAGGTAAAAGAGAAAGCTCATATGAGAACTCGGGCCTCGAGGTTTCACATAGTTGCAAGGTTCTTTAGGCGTGGTACCCTAAAAGAACCACCAAACCCCAAGGAGACCGCCTCTTGCTCTCTGACAGATAAGTACTTTGCAGCCACCAACTACGGCTAAACACACTGTAGAGGTTGTGTCAATTCCAAGTGCAATTAATGTTATCTCATAAAAGATATCTCTAGCATTTAATGCAAAGTTCAATCCCATTTAATGAAAAGTATGGCCAACTCATCCAATAGATGGTCCCTTAAGACAAAAGGCATGCGCCGACATGCCCTGATGTACTTCGGCTATTATTAGTGGACCAACCCTCATAAAACCTGTCAAATCATGGTTATTACATATAAATAAGCTCTTCCGGTCAGTTGAAAGGTGACAAAATTATAAGCTCTCTCTTGTTATATTGTTCATCTCCACCCTTTCATTAAAAAA
Organism: Petrea volubilis; assembly: GCA_026212405.1. NCBI lineage: Eukaryota > Viridiplantae > Streptophyta > Magnoliopsida > Lamiales > Verbenaceae > Petrea > Petrea volubilis. The sequence continues at coordinate 7,852,389 of CM047880.1, forward strand.
GTTTAAACACTGACTTGAGCGTCAGAGAGCCTACATCTAGGCAAAATCGGTTGTCTCACGTGTACTGACTCCTTTTGTGTAGAAGTACCACCAGTAAGGATCTCAAGAAAAAGGCCTCGATTACAACAAAACATCCCCAGACCGCATTATTTTAGCACTAGAGGAAGGGCCTCATATCCGACGGTGCTAACTTGGTAAACACTAAACGAACCAACGCCTGCAAAGTTCACTTAGTTTGCTCAGTTCGTGATAGCCGCATAATTCTAATATATCTTTTTGTAGTTACATTTTTGAATTGTTATATAAATAGTTTTTCTTTCATTGGGTGCTTGCAAAAATGAGTGGGACAAACTTAAGGCACCATTGTTTGAAAAAAAAAAAACCAAAATGAAAAGGAGATATTTTATTTTTGTACTAATTTCAAATTATACAAAATTAACAAATATATTTTGTTTGCATGAGTTAAAATGTTAAAAATGCATGTGGCCTCGAATTTGGTTATGATAATTGTAAATAAATAACATTTACTCATATATTTGATTAGAGAACTTTCTACTTTTTAGGTTATTATACATATTTATATTTTTATTTATGTACTAAAGTAATTTATATTCATAAACTCACATATAAAATAAAAATAATAGTTAAAAATTTGAAAAGGTGAAGTATATACTCCAATTCATAATTTTTAAATGATTTTCATGCATAGTACCGGAGAGAGGCTAGTTACATAATATTTAAACTAAAACTTTCCTTACATATGTTTTTTTTTTGTTTTAGCCACCCGATTTTGATCCACTCGTCGACTAATTCGGATTAGGTATTGCAGAGGTCCATTATGAAGACGATCGTCCCAACCCAATTGTTCCATTTACAACTTCAGGATTCGAACTCTAAACATTGCTTAAGGGATATGTCGTCTTATCCCATTAAACTAACTGACAATTGGTCTTATATATGTTTTTATTTAAACTTATTGTTATATTTTGACATTCTTTTATGCATGTGCATTTGCGTGTGTGTGTGTGAGAGAGAGAGAGAGAGTCTACACAAGATTTTAAAAGATTATTAATTATGGATAACTGATGGATTTGAAATTTGAATGATTATAGGAGAGAAATTTAAAAATTTACAATTAATGATAACCAATCAAATAATTCATTTTAATTAATTTAAAATAATTCAAAATTCTAAAAATTAAAATTTTAATCAAAATTACATAGTTTTGTCAAAGGCCCCCCGTCCGATATAAATATTATAGATTGGAGGTAAATATTGCATTACTAGTTTAAGGCAGTATATATCTATGCTCTTTTATAAATGTACTAACACTCCCTAATAATTATTTGATGTCTTTCGTCTGATATTTTTTTCTCTCTCTCTATCTCTCATCCCTTCTCCATTTTCTCTTTTTTCTATGGTTAAGTAATACTATCTTTCTCTCCTCGCATATTCTTATATTTTATTTTACTTTTTATTCATTTTTTCATTCCTATAATTTAATCAATTTTGATCATTTTTTTTCAAAAATATTTTAAATAGATATATATATATATATATGTATTCAAATTAAATTAAATTGTTATTTTTATCTTATTTAAAACTTTAAACATACAATTAAATTATATATATATATATATATATTTAATTTGCAGATGTGTCGAGTGTGCCTCGCCGGTTTAAATAAACACTGCAGTTGAGAGGGTAAATTGATAAGTTTATTTCAGCTTAAGAAACTGAATACTTGACCCTTCTTCAACCAAAGCAATTCAATTCATTTACATCCATTAATAGCTACTTGAAAGAGAAATAATTAAGTTTTTCCATATGCAAGGAAATAAAAATCCAAATCACTAATAGCAATTCCAAATTGGTGATGAGAAACCCTTCACTCACAATATTTTTCTGGATGACTTCCTCTCATTTTCTTTCAACCCCTCTCTGCTTTTATTGATTTTTTGTGTTTTTTTTTTCAGCATACGAGAACTAAGGTAGAACAAGGCAACAACAAATTCACAAGTGAAAGTATTCTTGGAGATTGGAAAAACTTCGAAGTAGGAAAAATTGCAGATTTAGAACACTATATTGACCTAATTGCACATTTAGAACAGTTGTACGTTTGGGGTGACAAATTTGTTTTAAAAAGTTCTAAAAAAATCGCAATTGTAGGACATTGCTTGCCAGAACAGGCAATTTCCGGCCAAATTGAGCCGTTCCTCCAGGCAATGTCTTACAATTGCAATTTTTTTTTGGAACTTTTGTATCAAATTTGCTGCCTTAATATCAACTGCCGTAAACATCAGATTTGGCAAACATAGTGTCCTAAAATCACAATTTTTTCAGTTTGCAGCAATATCACAGCGCTAACCACCACCACCATCACCACCCCCGCCGCCGTGAGCGCTACCGCAACCACTGCCGCCCATTTCAGCAGATACCACCACAGCAGCAACGCCTCCGGCCACATCTACCTCAGAAGTAGTGGCAGTTCCGCCGTCATTAAAACCGGAGTGACGATCAGCCAGCGGCACTTCCTTTTTGTTTCTTCTTTTTTTACTTGCCCTACTTGAGTTGGATCCTTCTTCTTTATGAGACTTCTTCCTAGTTTGACAGCCTTTGAAGCAAAAACAATTGTTCTTGTTCCACATATTTATCTCTATTGACAAAGGTTTAATTTTATCTTCTTATGCAATGACTCCTATATATCGAGGAAAATCTGGCTTTTGTTGCATGAAAGTTACTACTTTACTTTGGCTTTACTTGATCAATAAAGGAAAAGAGAAAAGAAAAAGTTACTACTTTAGCTTTAGTTTGCTACATTATGTAGTAGTTAAATCATGTGGGATGTGGCTATAGTATATAGCTAATTTGATTGGAGAATGGAGATGAAGTTCTACATGAAATTAGAAAAAATTAAATTATAGAACTATCCTCACAAGTAGGGGAAAAAAAATCAAGGATTTGCAACTTTGGCTGTCATAAATACCCCTTTCTTGCCAAAAAAAAAAAAAAAAAACGAAAACTTATTTTTGCAAAATACTTTAAAAATTCATAATAATTATATCAACAAATAATACTAAACTTTGTGAAAAATTACGTCTACACCCCTTTAACTATAATGTAACTACAAGATAGTCTGTATAGTTCTAAAAATTATAAATATCCCCTAAAATATGTGTCAACTTTACAAAATTTACTTTTCATTAAAGCTAAACATAATTGTAAGTTGTATTTCTAATATTTTTGGTGGGATTTTAAGACGGGATTTGAATGGTCTTAACAAGTTCTAGATGTAGAAGCTATATATGAAATTAAATTTTTTTTTTGAATTAGTGGTGATTTCGGTCTAGATGATGATACCCTGTGGTGGTTTCTAATAGAATAAAATGAAATTATTTTGTAATGATTGATGAAATCACACAATTGATTGAGAGCTTTTGTTAGGCCTTACGACATGCATCTTTTGGTTATTGAGATGACTAATATAGTCGCGGGAAAATAATCTCTTGGCCATATCTCTTTACAAAAAAAATTCTAAACCTTGATGGGATATTAATTTGCAATTTTCAAAGTTGTAGGAACTAATTTATAATTACAAAAAATCTTAAGAATTGTAGATGTAATTTGCCCCCTGAAATTTATATATTTCATGTTATCTAAGATAGATATATAAATAGAGTCCCAGTCATTATTTGTCAAACTGTATCATAAATTGGAACGGAGTGCTAGAGTAAAGGTGTCTTTTTTTTTTTCTTTTTTTTGGTGTGTGTGTGTAAATTATGATATTGGACTGCACATAATTCAAGAAATTGATTTATCATAGCATTTTTTTTTTAACCAGCTACCGAAGCTTTTCGGATGATAAGCGAACACATATATTCAAGTTGTCACAACATTTTACCATCAGTACAGCAACGTTAGGGATTTGAAAATTGGAATTGTAAATGCAGCAATTGAGTTGATAGGATCGCATCATAATAAGCTTTTTCAGTGCCCAAGTCCGATTAGCAGGCAAATAAATTGGAATCGAATGGCTAAAATCATATATATATATATATATATATATTACCACCAGTCCTCGTATGCTTCGAACATGTTAATGCCAAATCCGTTAATGCCAAATCCATCAACATCCCTAGTACAATCTAATTATTTCTTTTTATTTTTTGTCATTATATATGGGAAATTCTAGCCCAGACCCGACTCAACCGAACCAGAGTTAATCATGTGGCGAGTGTTTTACATTTGCTCTATGAATGGTCGATAATTTAGGGAGAGTGACCAATCACTTGGCAAGTGCAATACACTTGACATATGATTTGTTGGGTTCGACCAAACCAGATTCGGGTTAGAATTTTCCCATTATATATATAGGAATTAAGTAGGTTACCTCCTATTTCCATGTTTTGCAATTTTCATAATAATCAATTGGGCCCAAAATGTTCCAAGATTCTGTCAACAATAGGAACGAAATAAATTTATTTGTACTGAAAATGCTTTAAAGTGAAAGATTCCTTAGAAAAGTTAATCTTTTTTATATAAAGATAATTCAAAACAAGGGGATAAGATATGATTGACAATTGAAGACGTGTTTTGCGGTCAATTAGTGTTTCTAATAAGTGATTGAGAAAATTTAGCCCATAAGCCCATTCAAGTTTTTATTTTTGAAACTAACCCTCAAATTATATTTTTATTTTTTTTCGGGTTGAATTTATGATGTGGTACTAATTAGGGCAAATAAGTATACTTATTTGTCCTAAAATTTGAATGGGGGTCAAATTATAAATAACTTAACTTAAATTCGGGAGTCAAATTGAAAATAACTTAACTTACAAAAACAACAAAACACCGAGGCCGTGATAAAATAAATGGCCGTTCGAGCGAATCTCTTAAGTTATAAAATGATCACTTAAGAAATATTCTTTTTTTTTCCTCTATTTTTCTAACTAAACCGCTTAAATGGCCACCCGATTATTTAAGAGATTATGTTATTCTACTATGTAGCATAATCTCTTAAACGGTCGGGCCATCAAAAAATGGACAGTCATTCAGGCCAATCTCCTAAGTGATCAATCTATCTCTTAATAGATATTCTTTTTTCTAACAAAGTTGCTTAAACGGCTACTCGATCGTTTAAGAGATTATGTTATTCTATTATGTAGCATGATCTTTTAAACAATCGGGCCATCAAAAAATGGACGGCCGTTTGGGCCAATCTCCTAAGCAATCAATCTATCTCTTAATAGATTTTCTTTTTTCTAACAAAACAGCTTAAACGACCACTCGATCGTTTAAGAGATCATATTATTCTACTATGTAGTATGATCTCTTAAACGGTCGGGCCATCAAAAAATGGACGGCCGTTTGGGCCAATCTCCTAAGCGATCAATCTATCTCTTAATAGATATTTTTTTTTCTAACAAAATCGCTTAAACGACTACTCGATTGTTTAAGAGATCATGTTATTCTACTATGTAGCATGATCTCTTAAACGGTCGGGCCATCAAAAAATGGACGGCCGTTCGGGCCAATCTCCTAAGCGATCAATCTATCTCTTAATAGATATTCTTTTTTCTAACAAAACCGCTTAAACGACTACTTGATTGTTTAAGAGATCATGTTATTCTACTATGTAGCATGATCTCTTAAACGGTCGGGCCATCAAAAACTGGACGGCCGTTCGGGCTAATCTCCTAAGCGATCAATCTATCTCTTAATATATATTCTTTTTTTCCATCCAAACCGCTTAAACGGCCACTCGATTGTTTAACAGATTATGTTAGTCTATTATGTAGCATGATCTCTTAAACAGTTGGGCCATAAAAAAATGGACGGCCGTTCGGGCCAATCTCCTAAGTGATCAATCTATCTCTTAAGAGATATTCTTTTTTTCTATCTAAACCGCTCAAATGGCCACTGGATCATTTAATAGATTATGTTATTCTATTATGTAGCATGATCTCTTAAATGGTCGGGCCATCAAACAATGGACGGTCGTTCGAGCCAATCTCCTAAGCGATCAATCGATCTCTGAAGTGATATTCTTTTTTTCTATCTAAACCGCACAAATGGCCACTGGATCGTTTAAGAGATTTTGTTATTCTATATGTAGCATGATCTCTTAAATGGTCGGGCCATCAAAAAATGGACGGCCGTTCGGGCCGATCTCCTAAGCGATCAATCTATCTCTGAAAAGATATTCTTTTTTTCTAACTAAACCGCTTAAATGGCCACTCGATCGTTTAAGAGATTATGTTATTTTACTATGTAGCATGATCTCTTAAATGGTCGGGCTATCAAAAAATGGACGGCCATTCGGGCTAATCTCCTAAGCGATCAATCTATGTTTTTTAGCGTAATATCTTAAACGGCCACTCAATTGTTTAAACGATTATCTTATTTTAGAACAATCTCTTTAACAACTGCTCAATCGTTTAAGTGATGCTATTATTTTTTTAGAAAATATTGATATAAATTCATCTTGAACTATCTCTTATGATACTTTTAGAAAATAATAGATCAATTCCATAATAATGATCATTATAATATATTCATGATGTCTATATCTATATTATAAAAGATCATTATTAGTATTATACTTATATTGAATTAATGTCTCTATTATAATGATCATTATAATATATGCATGTTGCCTATACCACAAAAGATCATTATGATTATTATATAGAATTGATATCTATATTATAATGATCATTATAAGGTGTTCATGATGTCTATATCTATATTATAAAATATCAACTCTATTACATGTTCATGATGTCTATATTACAAAAATTATTATGATCATTATATAAAATTGATAACTATACTACAAAAGGTAACTATAAAAGATGGAATTATTATATAGATTTGGTGTCTATTATCATAATGATCTCTCGAAGAGACAAGTTGAGCCGTAGGTACTTTGTATCTATTATTACGAATGATCTCTTGAAGAGACAACTCAATCTCTTAAATTTTAATGGACAAACTCATGAGTGATACATGACATGGCACTATAGTCATGCTACGTATCATGGTCGAGCCGCGTGGGTACTTTGTATCAATTATTACGAAGGATCTTTTGAAAAAACAAGCTGATCTCTTAAACTTTCACGAACAACTTTCTTGAACTATTACATTTATCAACCTTGTATTAGAAAAACATTGACATAAACAAGTATACTTTTTGTACATAATTACATAAATCAAATAAATAACCAATTAGACAATATACTATACTTTAATTATTTTTGTTTTAATTACTTTTGATTAAAAACCAAACTAATACAAATTAAAATAAAATTCACTATACTTAAAAAATGATAGAAAATTTAGAAAAAGAAAAAAAATAACAAAAAAAGTACCCCCACCGACCCCAACCCATCTCGAATAGAGAAACAGAATGCAGAAAAGGAAAAAAAAAAGCAACGCATACACACATCAAAATAGAGCTATAAAAATTGATTAAAATGTTAAATTGAAGATATAATTTGTTAGCCCATGACACGAGGAGGTGATTTGCAAAAAGAGATTTGAGAAATTTTGGTCGGAGGTGATGGAACGAGCGCCGCTCATTAGTGACATCATACAAGCTATAGCATATCAGGTGCTATTTAGTGAATGCGATATAAATTATTTTATACTGTGTATGAATGTTTTTGTTTTTGGTGCTTAAGTCATGTATACATGATAATTAATGGAGATGGTGGTAATGCGGTATTCCATTATTATTATCATTGGAGTAGATTGATGTAGTAGGATATCAATCCATGTAAAATGTTTTACCATTATGTATTTCTTGGGTTATTTTCGGGGATGGCCGTGTATTTTTTTTTAGGGATATAATTTCGTTAATTACCACCATAGGCCAATAATTATTTAGAGATAAGCACCTATTATGCAAGTTTTAATTATGAATATGAGTATGGACATAACGGTATTTTATTTTGAACTGGTAATTTTTATTAAGATTTTTAATTCGACGAGAGATGATTATTAGCTTTCATGGCAAGTTTTCGATCTCATTGAATTAAGGAAAATAATAAAATTTTACTTGGATTCTAAAATAAAATATTAGACAAGTACCTAACACACTTGCGCATGTAATACATTAATGGAGACACAAACTGCTTTTTCTGACCTTCATGGTAGTGGAAAATTAGATGGCCAAAACTATGCTATGTGGCATAAAAAAATCCAATTCATGCTTCATAAAGAAAAAAATACTATACCACCTCACCACTTCAATGCCTATGCCAGTAGAGCCAGAAAATGGACCCACTATGCAATTTCGTCGCAAAACAGATGCGTATAAAAAATAGAAGGATCAAGATATAAGTGCGCGCTATACTATGCTAAGTTGCATGCACGACAATCTAATCCATGAGTATGAAAAGTACCCAACGGCTAAAAAGCTGTGGGAGGTACTAAAGGTCACGTACGGTAGCACTTCGGCTACAAGTCTGAGGGCTCTCACCCTCAAATTCAATCAGTATGTGCTTGACCCGAAGCACTCAATGACCCAACATCTTGATACGATGAAGGACATGATTCGAGAGCTTCAAAATGCCGGCAATGAGCTCACTGATGAACAACAAGTTTTGGTAGTCCTTAGGTCGTTACCTGAGCAGACTTGGAGACATGTGAAGCTTGTGCTTACTCATAATGAGCAAATTAAGACGTTTGACAGTGTCGCCAGTTATCTAAAATTGTAGGTTGACCGTAAAGAGTCTGAATGTGCACAAGCAACTACTTTAGTCGCACATGCTGCCCAGCGAAGGCCTTAAAGAGCTAAGCGTTGGAATAAGCAAAAAGGTGCAGGACAAAGCCATTGCCAAAACTTGGCCCCACAAGGTGACAAGACTATGAAACGTCACCGAGGTAAAAGGGGTGGAAAGAGAAATACAAGCAAAGTCAAGTGTTTTAACTGCAAGAAACTTGGTCACATTGCTCATGATTGCACTGAGCCAAAAAATATAAGACCCAATCCTAGCTCTGTTTGCACTTATGTTTGTTCACATGTTCTTGTGGCAAATTCTCTCCTTAGTTGAATTGTAGACACCGAAGCAACAAAACATGTGACACGTGATAGAGCTGGATTTGTAGATTATCGTCGGGTGCCCGCATGCAGCCACCACATTGCTATGGGGAAAAACGCACAAGAAGAAGTCCTAGGAATTAGTTCTGACCAATTAAGGCTTAGCACAGGGTGTGAGCTACTTCTTAGTGATGTGCAATATGTACCTGGCATACGATGTAATCTACTTTCTGTTACTGTGCTATTAGGACAAGGCTTTAATTTTCTTTTCGAGCAAACATCATTATCCATTTTTTGTAGTAAAGACCTTTATGGCTTAGGTTTCTGAATAATGGATTCTGTATGTTGGAATTATCCAATGATTGTGCTTCTTTTATTTCTTCTACTGTTAATATTATCGATGATTCTATTAAATGGCATGCAAGATTGGGACACATAGGACAAGAAAGGATGACTAGACTAGCTCAAGAAGGCTTTTTGGGCCCACTCGCTAGAATCAACCTTCCGATGTGTGAACCATGTTTGGCAGGTAAGTCCTGCAGAAAGCCTTTTGGAAAGGCAAAGAGAGCTACTCGTTCTCTAGAGTTAGTCCACTCGGACATATGCGGACCCGTGAATGTAAGGGCACGACACGGTGCATTCTATTTCCTTACTTTTATTGATGATTATTCACGCTATGGTCTGTATATCTCTTATCTCATCGGTCAAAAGCGCTTGATTATTTTAAGCGATTCTTGGCAGAAGTTGAGAATCAAAGAGATGGAAAACTAAAAATCCTACGTACCGACAGAGGGTGAGAATACCTATCTGATAAGTTCAGACAAATGTGTAAGGAAAAAGGAATCATACGACAATTAACGATTCCTTATACTCCACAGCAAAATGGTGTTGTAGAGAGAAGTAATCAAACACTTCTGGATATGACCAGATCCATGATGGCACAAGCAAATCTTCCCATATCATTTGGGGAGATGCGATATTGACTGCAACCTATATCTTGAACCGTGTTCCCTCTAAATCAGTCTCCGCGACGCTCTATGAACTTTGGCATGGGCGAAAACCTAATTTGGAAGGCTTGCACCCTTGGGGGTCGGCAGGGTTCGTTCATAGTACTACCCATAAGCATGGAAAACTTGGCCCTAGAGCAAGCAAACATATCTTTATAAGATATTGTGAGCACTCGAAGGGATATGTGATGTACGGTGAACACCCAGATGGAAGGATGACTAAAATTGAGTCCCATGATGTCGATTTCCTCGAGGAGGATTTCCCAACTATTGGAGAAGTAAAAGGCAATCTTGAACTATACGAGTTACAAGATCCTGAGAGAAGAGCAACTATCCCCGAAAAAAATGAGGTTCCACATTCAACTATTGACGGGGATAGTGGAAGCGATCCCAAGAATAGTGGGAATGTCTCAATAGAGGAAGACTCTAGTGATCCACAAATGCGAAGAAGCAAATGTGGAATAGTACCCCGACGACGTTATGAAATCGAGGTGGAATCTTTCATGTGCACTTCAGTGGACACTGATGAGCCAGCTACTTATAAAGAAGCTGTAAATTCTCCAAATGCAAATAAGTGGATAACTGCTATGGAAGATGAGATGAGCTCGATGGCTAAGAACCATGTTTGGGAGCTAGTCGATCTTCCATCTGGGCGTAAGACCATTGGGAACAAATGGGTCCGAAAGGTTAAGCACAAGGCGGATGGGTCGATTGACAAATATAAAGCTCGACTTGTGGTGCAAGGTTATACCCAAAAGGAGGGTATAGACTATGAGGAGACATTTTCCCCCGTGGTGAGATTTGCCTCCATTCGCCTGATTCTAGCCATTGTCGCCCACTTAGATCTGGAATTGTTCCAGATGGATGTTAAGACTGCATTTCTCAATGGAGAACTAGACGAGGAGATCTATATGGATCAACCTATAAGTTTCAAAAGGATGGGACAAGAGGGAAAAGTTTGACGTTTAAAACGTTCCATCTATGGATTGAAACAATCGTCCAGAAAGTGGTATCACCGATTTCATGAAGCTATCACCTCGATAGGCTTTGCAATGATAGAGGAAGACCACTATGTGTATGTCAAGAAAAGTGGAAGGAGTTTTTTGATACTCTATGTGGACGACATTTTGTTAGCTGGAAATGACATGGAGTTGATTGTCGCCACTCAGAAGTGGTTGTCCTCAACATTCGAGATGAAGGACATAGGAGAAGCTGAGTACATACTTGGTGTAAAGATACACCGTGATCGATCTAAAAAACTATTAAGTTTGTCTCAAGAGACTTACATCAAGAGGATTTTGGAGCGATTTTGTATGCAGAATGCTAATCCTATCTACACAGCCATGGATAAAAATTGTGTTCTTAGCAAAGAGTTATGCCCTAAAACAGAAGAAGAAATGAAGCGCATGGCTAAAGTTCCATAAGCAAGCGCTGTAGGAAGTCTGATGTACGCTATGATGTGTTCCCGACCAGACCTTTGCTTTGCAATTAGGATGGTGAGCAGGTATCAAAGTAATCCTGGACCCAGCCATTAGGCAGTAGTCAAAAGGATACTTAGATATTTGAAGGGGACTAGTAATCTTACCTTGTGCTATCATGCGGGTAGCTTAAAATTGATTGAATATAGTGATGTTGATGGCTCAGCAGACAGAGATGAGCGCAAGTCCACATCGGGATATGCATTCTTGTTAAGAGGCGCTGCCATCACTTGGTGTAGCAAAAAGCAGCCTTGTATCTCTTTGTCCACCATGGAGGCGGAATATGTCGCTTGTACATCTGCAGTACAAGAAGCTATCTGGTTAAGGAGATTCCTTCAGAGTTTGCTCATCTATGCGCATGTGGATGATGTTGTTGTCATCTATTGTGATAACACAACTGCTTTGGCATATGCTAAGGATCCCAAGTATCATGGAAGGACCAAGCATATTGACACCAGATATCACTTCATACGAGAGAGTATTGCACAAGGTCAAATTGTTATTAGGCATGTACCTACTAGTGATATGGTCGCTGATCCTTTTACTAAGCCTTTACGAAGAGATGTATTCCAGAGGCATGTTAATAGTATGGGACTTTGTAGGCTTTAAATTTCTTAGGCTTGTAAGAACAATTTTGTTGATCAAATGATATTTTGTTCTTATTAATGAGTTGGTACTGTGTCTATAAATGAGTATGAATGTCACCAGGCTTAGATTAACCCACTTACACGGGGGATCACCCTGGCGCTTTGATAGCGAGCAGGATGAGACTTAAAAGATCATATCGCATATGTGTGGTTTGCGAATGGTCTCCTTCATGCTTGGAGCAGCAAGGAAGGATTATTCATTTATTTTATAGTCGCCTTAGCTCAGAGGCTAAGATGAGATCTGCCATGATCGATTATGATGTACGTCCTAACTTCATGAAAGCCTGTTAAAGTCGAACGTGTGTCTACTTTGGATAGTTATCTTCTGGTAGAACGCAGGTTAGCCGCTTGGGTAGCGACTCTACCAAGGTTTGTATGATGTCAAGAGCGTGACATGCCCAAATAGAGTGGGAGCTCTATCATAGCATGTATACATACTACATGTGCTATATGACGACCATTCTAAAGGAGTGGCTGAATAGATCCCTGCTTCGTCACTGTGTGAGCCTTATTATTTTTTGTGCCCTTTGGGACTTTGGACTTTGCCATTAAGTGTAAGCTTGATGCACGCTACTTTAGCATGTGTCCAATGGCCACGATTGATTCAGTCTATCGGAGCATGACTAGGAAAGCTGTTAAGACCAAGCGGATTGGTATAAGAGGCCAAGAAAGAACTAAGTTGGAAATGCACTAATGTTCTATGGCTCAAAGGCCGGCCGACTAAAGTCAAATGTGATTTGACATAGTGTTCTATGGCTCTATTTTTATGAGGGATCAGAGATGCTTGATCTAGTGTGAACACTTGGTTTGGGGCATATAGCGAGTTACTTCTTTTTGAGTGGAAGGTTATGTTACTTTGGTGATTACTTAATATAACTCCCCTCTACTTGCTCCTTCTCGCTTGGTCGCACGCCTTACTCCCTGTATCAAAGAAATGACATAAGATTGAGAAATTCTACAAGAATGTGATTCGAAGAGATCGAGTCAAATATGGATGAGTGGGAGATGTAAATGATTGGTTTAATTTAACTGAGTAGTTAGTGTAGATAATCACCAATCTTTTGCGTGCATCCATATTTGTTATGGGTTGACACTATTTACGTGATCATATCTATACGGATTCTTATGAGAAGAAGGACTCTACCACTTGGGGTGCCTATAAATAGGGACCTCCCAAGTGGAAATTAATCATTCGATTTCAGACGAATATCTCTCTCCATATATTCTCTTTCTCATAGTAAATAGTCTCTCTTTGTTATTCTCTTGGAGAATCACCATAAATAGTCCAAGGGTTTAAGGGGTATAGAAAAATGAATTACTCTAGTAGTGACTCGACGGGGAAAACAAAAGGAATCTTGTTCGTACGTGGGAAAAGGGCTCATAGATTAAGACGTTGATCCAGTGTTAATTATTAGAGCTTCAGCAAAAAGTAATTGATCAAGACCTTTTAATCCGTTATTTTTCCTACAAAAAGTATCACCATACATTGTCCATAAAATTTGCCAAAAGAGAAATAGTTTGACTAACCAAATCTTTTCGAATCCTAACATGCACTTTAATTACTCAAACCAGTTGTTCATGGTCTACTACCAAAAAAAATCCATTAGCTAAACCATCCAAAAACAATAGAGCCACACACAGAAACATCAAAAGATCATCCATAAAAGCATTTCAAGTTTGCACATTTGGTGGAGGGGCAGAAGAGGAAGGTATTGACTATTAAATCTCGTACAGTTAAAAATTGAAAAGTGTAAATTAAAATATTAAATATTAATTAAACTTTTTATTTATATTTTAATATTTTCTAAATTTAATTCCAATATTAAATAGTTAATTTTAATTGATATTTTAATATTTATTACACTGACAAATGAGGCGCCGCCAAAAATAAATGTGAAGTGTTCCGGCCAATCAAATTAATTTATGCAGTCCAAACATCCAAATGAAATCAAATGACAACAAGTGGCTAATTAGGGTACGTGGAACAATCAAATCATGACACGTAAATAATATTTTTATCTTTAAAAATAATTTATAATAAAGAGACAAATACCGAAGAAGTCGATAGCAATCCAAAGACCCTGAATAAATGCCTATAAAAGGGGGTCATTTGGATCTCAAGAGATAGATCAACAAGTTTTCAAGAGTCAAAGAAGTCAAGGAAATCCCAAAATTCTCTCAAGTCAAGCTCAAGAAGATTAGTGAAGATCGAGGCAAAATTCTTGGTGTTCTTCGCAAAAATAATCAAACCAAGGCGTTTAATCGATGAATGAGGTGTCTAGCTCACATATTGGCATTTCTAAAAAGTCAAATCCAGGGCGATTAAGGCGACGTTCAAGGCATTCTTCATGAAAACTATCAAAATAAGACATTTGATCTGCAATCAAGGTACTAAATCGGCAAATTGGCATTTTCCCCCAAGTTAAATTCAAATAAAGTCCACGGTGTTCATGACGTTCTTCGCAGTGTTCATCAAAACTTTTGGCGTTTGATTCATAATCAAGTTACAAAGCCTATGAATTGCATTATTCAAGGTCAAATCAAGTTCAGAGAAAAGAATCAGGAGATTAGTCTTCTAAAGATTATTATCCACTAAATTATATACATTTTTTTTCCTTAATTAAATATTTGTCATATATTATTTCTTGTCTTGTAATTTGAATTTGTAGACACGAAATCTGTGTGAACAAATTTCTAGCACACCCGGTGGGACCAATCCTACCCCTCATCTCTTTTCTTCTAGCAAATGCATCAAATCACTCTTTCAACAAGTTTAATGGCCCCCAAGAAGAATCAACTCGTTTTGGCCAACAAGGACAGCTCTGACAAGCCTATTGAGGATGCCATCAATCACTCCTCAACCAAGGCCAAGCTCTCTAAGTCTGACTCCTACAATGGTTCCAACCCTCTGAGCCCAACGGTGTCCGCCTCCAAATCACTCTACTTCGATGGGCATGCCATGGCGACCGGAGCCACAACTATCGATGAGCCGCTTGCTCAGATGGCCCTAGCAATAGCGGATCTTCAGAAGACTATAGAAGACAAGGATTTCCAAATCGCTTAACTTATGGTCATGTTGGAGCATTCGAACGTTAGAGAGTCAAGCCACAAGCATCTGGCTTCTCAAGTTCAAGCCGCAAATGAGGGGCAACCTCATGAGACATCTCAAAAGCACGAGCACATGTCAAAGCCCAAGCAATCCACTACTTCCATCGCAACATTATTTGGGCAGCAATTGCAGGATATGATCGCTAATACTATAAAAGCTCAATATGGTGTTCCTGCACAAAACTACTTGGCATTCTCAAAGCCCTCACTACTAGAAAAATAGCTAATAGCCACGGATTAGACACAGATTAAAAAAAATATGAAAAAAACTTAGCCACGGATTGCTTGTAGCTAAATTAGGCCGTGGCTATTTTTGGTGGCTAAAATTGGCACAAAAATTGCCGTCAATTTTTAGCCACGGATTGACCATGGCTAATGGACACGGATTAGCCACGGCCTGGTTGTGGCTATTAGCCACGGATTGGCCGTGGCTAAAAATCCGTGGCCAAGTTTTTTGACACCAAGTATGGTTTGAATTCTTGACTTCTTAGTTGAAGTTAGAGCATTAAACCGCTACACCACTTTAGCTTTTTGTTTGATAATTAGTTTTTGCTATACTTAACTAATATATGTATATTATATATATTGATATATATAAAAAATGATTCGATATATTACATACATATAAGATTAGACATACTTATATATACATATATTTATATATAATTAGATGTATATATATCAGATATATATGTACATATATAACATATATTAGATATATAATACACTGATATATGTTTATTTCATATAGATGATTGATATATTTCAATGTTTATTTCAATATCAATTCCATTGACGAATGATCGTTTCAATTATTTGACAATATTATAATGTTCTATTGAGTTAATATATAACTTAACTCTCATAATTATTTTTTTAGATTTAATTTACCATTTTATTATAATATCACAATATGTTGGATTATACTACATATATAAGTATATAAGTATACTCCTAATTAGTCAATTTCAATGTTTATTATCAATTGTTTATATATAAGAGTTAATTATCTGGTTTTGAAAGTTTATAATTGATCCATTGTCATAACTTATATTATAATTTTATTAATAATTCAACAACGTATAATTGTTACTGATAATTTACAATATTTTAGTATAAAATAACTAGGCTAATAAGGCCAGAGTGGCTAGCCACGGCCAGACCGTGGCTAGCCCGTGGCCAATGGCCACCGTCTAACTGTGGCTAATTTAGCCACGGGGCTAGTTGTTAGACACAAAATAAATTTTTTTTTTTATTTTTTTGAATCTGATGTGGTTCGAACTCTTAACCTCTTGGTGAAATTAAAATATCAAACCACTGCACCACTTTAATTTTTTGTTGAAGAATTAGTTTTTGCTATACTTAACTAATATAAATTATGTGAAATTCTAAATATAAATCATATAAATAAATTTTTGTGATAATTTTTGTGTTTGATATTAATTTATTAAATATTTTTATAATTAATAAATTACTTGTTCAATCACTAAATACTTTTCAATGACAAAAAAAAAAAAATAAAAGCCAAAGATTAGTAAAAAAAAAATAAAGGACTGGACCATGACATATATAACATGATATATATATGTATATATTGGATTTTCAAAATATTTGAAGGCTACAACTTGAATAAGATTTCATATTTCAAATAGTATTTTATCTTTTATTTCATAATGTACATTTATGCTATAGAAATATGTGTTTAAAATTATTTTTTTAATTATACACTTTATTTAGAATATTTACAATTGATGTATATTCATGCAATAAAGTAGAAATATAAAAATGAAACACTTATTTGGAATACTACTTGTCAACATAAATGATTTCATTAAATTATGAAAGTTATCTCACAATATAAAGATGGAGCTATACTTAAATACATTTATGAATAAAAAAATAAAGCGAGTTTGATTTAACTAGTGATCAAAAATCATTTGATATAACTTGTCAAAAATTAATTTAAATAACTAATTCAACAAAATAAATTCAAATATTTGATTTGTGTATTTAAATTGATTTAGGATTATTATTCATTTTACTCAATAGAAAAATAAAATTAGTATTTGAAATTGTTGAAATAAATATTTTACCTAAATGGTCAGTTAGCTTTAATTTATTTATTTATTTATTTTTTTTGGATTAGGCCGTGGCTAATGGCCACGGATTAGCTACGGTCAGGTCATGGCTAATCCGTAGCATTAGCCATGACCATGCATTTTCCAAAATTTAGTGGTCAAATTGGCCACGGCCTGACCATGGCTAATGTCCGTGGCTAAAAATTGGTAGCCATTAGCCACGGCCAGGCCGTGGCTAATCCGTGGCTGAGTAAAGCCGTGGCTAAATGGTCATGGCTAAAATTAGCCACGCCACTTTTAGCGACGAAAAAAATCCATGGCTAATTTTCTGGGCCACGGATTTTTGCCAAAATCCTTGGCTAAAATCTGTGGCTAAATTTGTTTTTTCTAGTAGTGCCTACTCCAAGCGCATCAACTCATTGTGGATGCCAATGGGATATCAATCTCGAAAGTTTCAGCAGTTCGATGGAAATGGCAACATAAAGCAGCATGTCGCTCATTTCGTAGAAACATGCAACAATGTGGGAACTGGCAGTAATCACCTGGTAAAATAGTTTGTCCATTCACTTAAAGGAAATGCTTTTAATTGGTACTTCAACTTGGAATCTGAGTCCATCGATAGTTGGGACTAGATGGAGAGGGGGATTTTGAATCGCTTCTATAGTACACGCCACATTGTAAGTATGATTGAGCTCGCTGATGCGAGACAATAGAAAGAGGAACCTTTGGTGGACTACATCAACCAATGGGGTGCACTAAGCCTAACCTGCAAAGATAAACTTTCAAAGATTTCTGCAGTGGAAATGTATTGCCGAGGAATGCACTGGGGGATTCTATACATTCTCTAAAGAATCAGGCCTCACAACTTCAAAGAGCTGGCTACCTGCGCCCATGACATGGAGTTCAGTATTGCCAGTCATGAACCACTTCCTTGTAAGAGACCAGTGGGAAAAAAAATAGAAGTATAAAGAAGAATGACGACTATAATGACTCATCCGTCATAATCTTCACTTGCAATAATAAAAGTGAAATAAAGTTAGGAAATCAACATGTCCCAAGTGAAAGATTTGGCTAACACTGAAAGAGATGCAAGAGGAGTATCCATTCGTAGACTCCGATATTTCCCACATACTTGATGAGTTGTTGGCAAGAAAGTCGATTCAAGTATTAGAACCAAAGCACCTCGAAGAAAGCAGAAGGACAAACAATCTAAGGTAATGCAAATACCATCGAGTTGTCGGTCGCCCTCTAGAGAAGTATTTTGTAATTAAAGATAAGATCATGGCATTGGCGAAGGATTGGAAAATAATACTTGACAGTGAAGACATTGCGGATGCAAATACTACTAGTGTCACAACCATTGCAAGCATGAAGGATACTCTTGAAGTCAAGCAAAATGTTGTTTTGCCATTAACACTTGAAGGGGGCATCAACAAAAATTCATTTTGGGACTATCGACCCCAGTTTGGTGAAAAACATGTCTGCTAATGCGAACACTGATGCAATAATGGAGTCATCTACTGAGATTGATGATTGCGGCTAGTGGATTCTGGTGACGTGCCGAAGAACACAAAAGCAACTCATTAAGAAAATTCATACAATAGAGTCAAAAAAATCAACTCCAGTCGAACACAAACACCTAAAGTCAATGAGAAGCTCCCAAGCTTGATATGTGGGAATAAAGAAGTCATTAAGTCACTACAAGTGGGACCCTCTAACTTTAGCTGACTTCTTCCCTAAGAGATGTATTCAACCAAAGATTGAAATAGTGCATACTACCCCTGATGAAGTAGGAGACCAAAATTTTGCTTCTTGTTTCACTATCAATGTGCCTTATGCCAATGAAGTCAAAGTCTTAGTCAACTCTTATTATGCAAGCACTATAGGAAAAAGGGCAATTTCCGGCGGAATCGTGCCCACCGAAAAAAAGAACCCTGGAAAGGCATTTTCCACCGGTTTCTCGCTAGATTTCTGCCAAAAAGCACTCTGGTGGAAATTTTCGCTAGAATTCTGCTAGACTACCGCTGACCGGTCACACCGCCTGCAATTGGTTGGACTGCCGCCTGACCCACCACCGCCGGCCGCCACCGTCTTCAAGAAGAGAAGTATTATTCTACAAGGTTTATTGGGCTAATCTTATTGGATTTAGGATTGTTGGGCTAATCTTATTGCGAATTTGTTTCAAGAAGAGAAGTATTATTCTACAAGGTTTTTTTGATGTTAACTTGGGTGGTGGCTTGGATGTCAAATAAGTACTATAGGCTATGTTTTTTTTTTTTTTTTTTTTGAATGCTAGTGTTGTGAGTTGGATGTCTTGACTGCAGAAAAGTGTTGCTCTCTCCAAGGCTAAAATAGAGTATATGGTTATCTCAGAAGTTGGAAAGAGATGATTTGGCTAAAGAAATTTCTTGAAAGAGTTAGACAAGAAACAAGACAACAATAAACTGTTAAGTTATAACCAAACTCCAATTCATCTTGCTAAGAATCTAGTGTTGCATGGACGAACCAAACATATCCAACTGAGGCATCATCATATTCAAGAGTTGATAAATGATGGGACTTTGTCCATAGAGAAGATTCTTAGTTCAAAGAATCCAGCAAATATGTCGACCGAGGTTGTCACTATTGATAAAATGAGCCTACGCATTGCCTCAATTGGCCTTTAGGACTATGATGAGAAGGCGCCGTACTAGAGAGCATTCTTGAGGTTTGCAAAGGAGAAACAATGCACGATTATAATAGTTTTTCTATTTATAAATAGGAGGGTTTAACTTTTGTAATTTTGTGACACACCTGATCAATAAAGTAAATCCTCTAGTGTGGTTGTGGATGTAGGTGTATTTGCCAAACTATTTAAATGTTGTCTTGTATGTTCGTGATATTTTTGTTTGGTTGATTGAATCATTCATAATAGGTCTTTGTTGGTGAACCCGGTGATGCAGTTCTCCATTCTAATCAATTAGGTTATGGGCATGCTTTTCTATTTCCATGAGGTGCAGCATGCAAACCTACACCTCCATAGGCAAAAATATTGTTGGAAATGGGCTTAATTGTGATAACATTTATAGGGATTAATCTAGGATGAAGCCATTTGTGGTGTAAATCCATAGATAAAGTCTCATTAAATGTTGTCTGTATGTTAAAGGATAAGTGTAAAATCCCATATGGGATATTTAACCTTGACAATTCGAGTATTTATGCGGTTAAGTGTTGTTGTAGTGTAAACTAAATAGTTAAGTACCGCATATGGATAGTCCCACACGCAACTGCGGTCATTGGGGTGAATCGTCGCGGTCTCGGTCTTATCTTTTATTGAACTAGCCCTGGAATTATGTTTGAATTTTAAATTCAAACTTAATTTCAACCGTTACAGAATATTAATGCACAACATTTATTTTGAAATGGTTAACGGTTACATAATATTAATACGCAATATTGATTGTTGAGTAACCGACGGCTGTTACTTGCAGTTACGAATTGAGATTTAATTATCTGAAATGTTACAAACGGTTACAGCAGTTACGGTTTTAGAATTAATTATTAGTATTAATATCCTGTATTATTTTTTTCTATAAATAGCAGCTCCTGTTCCTTGCAAAAGATGCAGAATAGACACAGAATACACATATATGGAACAAGAGAAAATAGAAAGTATACTGTTTTAAGAAGTTGCTGAGTCTTAAAGAGTGTATACACTTTTAGCTTTTCGGGTGTGTGTTTTGCGTTGCATACGCAACCACTTGGGCTGTTTAGCTTTCGAAGTGAGGTCCAATGTAGCAGTGCGGCTTGGAACGGACCTCTAGACTGTCTTATCCTAGAAGGAGTATCGCAGGCCCATCGCACCGGTCAGTGGGGCGAATATTTCTTTAAGGCAAATCGACTCAACCCGGTGATTCAGTCGTACCCTTTCAAATAAGCACTGATAAGTCTACTATACTTTCTTATTTATTTATTTGTTTACGGGATCGTTTAATATGCTTTTGGCTATAGTATTTTTACTGTAAAAACTGTTATTGCATTGTATTTATATTATCGAATAAATCCACCCACGAGAATATCAAATTTTAGATATTCTGTTATATTGTTATCCAACAATCTTAAAAAAATATTCGGGGTTTATTCGTTTAATATATTTATAATGGCGTCAAGTTCAACTACTGGTTCATTTGGTTTCTTAAAAATTGATTCGAGCGGTTTGCCTGAACCATTTGTTGGCCAATTCTTTAAACGTTGGCAACAACGAATGAAGACTTGGTTCACAATGAAGGGGCTCTTGTCTGTAATTCAGACTGACAAACCAGTACCTACTGATACTGACCCAAAGACTAATGAAATCGCAATGTGGACTGAGCGAGACCAAATAGGTAGAGGGATCATTTTGTCAGGCTTGTCAAATGTTCTCTTCGATGTCTATTGCTCAGACTCTTACACTGCAAAGTCTCTTTGGGAAGCATTGGATAAGAAATACAATACTGAGGAGCAAGGGCTCGAAAAGTATTCTATTTCTAAATTCTTGAAGTATCAAATGGTTGAAGGTAAGTCAGTGTCTGAACAAACCCATGATCTGATTAATCTGGAACATTCACTTGCTGATATTGAAATGAAACTTCCAGAAAAGTTTATAGTTATGGCAATTATTGAAAAATTTCCTCGATCTTGGGAAAGTTTCGGAATGTCTTTAAAACATCAAAAAGGAAACTTATCCCTCGATAATTTAATGATTGCCATAAGTATAGAAGAGGAACATAGGAATCAGACCCACTCGGTACCAGTTGAATTCCAGTCAAAAGCAAATATTTTGACTATTGGAAAGAAAAACCCTAAGCCAAAAAAATTGTCAATCCGAATTCTAAAACCATTGATAAAGGAAAAGCCAAAGCCAAAATGCCAAAAACAAACAAACCATACTGGATTTGTGGATAGGTTGGTCATTTTGCTAGGGATTGTCCCAACAAGGCAGAAAAAGGAAAGACCAAACCAACACCATCGGGACCAGTAGTCAACATGGTTGAGGCTAGCATTGCTAGTTCTCATGGACACATTGACGGGTATGTTTCTTTTGAACCCGAACTTTTGACTATTTATGAACCATTCGATTGACTTATTGATACTGGAGCAAATGTGCACATTTGTGCTGATAAGTCTCTATTTGTGTCATACCGGCCAATTGATGGACAATTTGTGAGGATGGGAAATGCAAGTGCTGCACAAGTACTTAGGATAGGATGTGTGAACCTAAGGTTTCCTTCAGAGTGCACACTGTAACATTCCAATTCTCATATACATGACATAGATACAATAATACTAACTAAAAACCATTTCCTATGAAATACATGCATAGAAACTAAACTTTTGTAGTATATGTGTTTAAAAACCGAAACAATTATATTTATACATATAAAAATTGAAATTTTGTGTGTCATATATATATTTATATTATCAAATAAATCCACCCACGAGAATATCGAATTTTAGATATTCTGTTATATTGTTATCCAAAAAATATGATTTTGAAAAACCAAAGCCGATGAGTAATAAAAATAAAGAAAGAATTAACATAAAAGGATGTAATGATGCAAGTGTGAGGAAGTTGAAAGAGCCTATCTGTGTTTTGCAAGTTGACCAACTCTTAGGTAGGGCTTCAAGGAACATGTATCTGTATAGGGCCTCTTCTGAGGTAGGGGCACGCCTAGTACGAAGTCTAGAGCTGTGACTACGACCTCATTAGTTTGCACGGGTGTGATGGAGAGGAGCAAGTTGCTGGAGGTCCAAATAGAAGGTCGATCCCGTTGGCTTGAGCATATGCAAAAGCCTTATCTTTGAGGTGTGGTTGTTTGTCATGCTTTTGTTGTGTTTAATATGGGGCGGATGATTGGTTTACCAAGCAGGTGGTGGAGGTCTAGCTTATAGGAAGGACCACAATGGGAGCGGTGGGAGTTTGTGAGGAAGCGATGGTAGACCTACACATTCCTTAAGGGCCTAGCAGAAGACAACCTAGAAGGACCCTTGTGGGTTTGAGCATGGTTCTCCACTTGTTTTTCCTCCTTCAAATGTTGCTTTATTGCAGCTTGGTCTACTCAGGAATGAGACTCTAGTAATTATAGCTCCTAGAAAAGAAAAAGAAAAAGAAAAGCTTAACTAAATGTTTTGTATAAATTTTTTAGTATAACTTGTTATAATTGATACTAATGAAGGGGAGATATGGAGTTCCCTATGGAAAACCCCACGACAGATATAGTTTGGTCTTTAAAAAAAAAGAAAGAAAGAAAGAAATAGACCTCCAACTCTTCTCGGGAATTCTCCAATGAGATATCCCTCGTACCTACCTTTCGGTGAGATAGCCCCTCGACACCATAGATTAATTTTGATTTCAAATGTCAACCCTTGAAATCTAGTCAAAGAGGTATGAGGCATACTTAGCCTCGTACAAGTTGCACTTTTCGGTTCATTTTGGTTGAACAGGTTGCACCTTTGTCTGCTTTGTCGAATTTACCCTTATAATTTTTCACAACTGCCTTTAATACCCTTCTACAACTCGAACCCCAAGATTCCCCATTCGCTTCTCCCTACCCCTAAACCCAGCGATTGTAATGGTGGTTTCTGGCTAATCGATGCCGTTTTATAAAGAAACATTCATCTTGTATTTCTGATCTCCTCGTGAACTTTACATCGATATGCATATTAACCATGTTTTTTTTTTCCCCTCAAATTTCATTTTAACTGAACAATTTTTTACCACAAAGAAGAAGACTTAGTCTAATTTAGTTACTTTATTTTCTCAAGACTTAGTGTAATTTAGTCGCTTTATTTTCTCAAAAGTAAATCTATTTAGTTGATTTATTTTCTCAAGTTAGTGGTCATTTATGATTGTTAGTGGCAGATTTTTAGCTTTCCATTTCTATCCACTTTATGAGTGGCACCTAGGTAGAAAAGTTTGTTATTTTTTTCTTGTATAAATTCTGCAGTTTCTATAAAAAAAACATACAAGACTTGCAATCAAATATCTTTAAGCTCCTCTCATCGAAAAAAAAAATTTATGTCTTTAAACTCCTTGTTCTTTTATTTAGTTTTCCTCTACTATATTTGTTAACAATCTTGTACATTACGGATGAGAAAAATGGTGGAAATGAAGTAGATGACTAGGCTGGAATTTGTTGCTTCAGTTACAAGTTTTTTTTTTTTTTTTCAATATTATGAGAGCTTATAACAGTTTGAAACTATTGCAATCAATAATTTGTATATCTATGATCATTATTCAATTCGCAGATGGATGTTCAAAGTAAGTGAAGGGACTTATTTGTCATCCATGAAGTTGGACTCAGGTCTGCATCAAAGTGTTGCGTTTTTTTTCGGTAGAAGCGGAAATTTTTAACTCTAGCATGTCGAGTTGTATTTTGGCAACATTTGCCTTTGAATAATATGTAGAGTGTAAATTTGAGTCTTTTATTGTTCTTAATAAATATAGGTAGCTCTGACGTAATTATTAGATACAATGTATTTTATTGATATGAATCGAATTTTGTATTCAATTGATTTCTGCTATGTTGGTTTATATTTATATATATATATATATATATATATAACTGAAACATATAATAGTTTGAAATTTTATGCTTGGCGTGACAATTTTCGACCTAGTACGATAACGCAACATGAACTAAAATGATATTATTGGATTTGTGTTAGGTATTATTGAGTCGGGTCACGAATAGGTTGACACAATAAGAAACACGAACATTTTTGGTGGATTTGGATTGTGTTGGGTTGGGCTGGGTTGTGAGTTACACAATAAACACGATAGTTTTAACTTGAGTCAATTCCATTTGACACAAACTCATTTAATAAGAAAGGAAAAAAATACTAGATTTAATATTTTACACTTTTAATTTCCATTTCTTTTTTAACTTAATTATCAAAATAAATAACAAAAACTTACTGAATGATTCATACTTAGAGGGTTATTTATTTCATACAAAAATTATTGCCTCCACGCACAAATCTCACAACCTCACTGTTACCAATACGCCTCAAGTCTCAAACTTCTATTTTGAACATTTGTGATATTATTCGTAATGTTATGTTTAATATGTTTTATTTATATTATATTATTTAGTGGCTAATTATTTTTTAGTTAATTAATGAAAGAAAATTATATGTGCCAAAAGATCAATAGGGGTTGGGTTATAGGTTTTGTGTTATTTGATCAACCCGAAAGTTATTGTATTGGGTTGGATCGACTCGATAATATTTTGATTGTGTTTGGGTTAGGACTTAGGACTTGTTGAGTTTGGTTTGGTTGATAAAATATCAACAGAATCCCACCAAACCCAACACAAACCTATCAAACGCAAGATGATTGTCACCTCTAGTTTCTGTTCACAATTTTTTTTTTTTAAAAAAAAAAAGATTAAACTTTCTTGTGACGAATTTCTCTATCACAATAAATGACTAAAACAACCATGCCTACCGTGATGGAATTCAGCTGCAATGATGAAGGGTACATGTTTTTAGGGCAAAATTGTTGTCATATTAGATGAATTTTATGGATGATTTATAGTATATCACAGTTTATCGCTAACAAAAAATTTACTTTTGTCACAAGGAGCTTTTGTGACCATCCCGAAGTAACAAATGCAGCAAACAAACATCTTTGTGATGAAATTTTTCGTCACAAAACTTCAATTTTTTTGTATTGTTTAGATGCTTTTTTTGTTGCATTTGTAGTTTATGGTATATACACAGGTAAATGTATAATTTAACAGTACAAATTGTAATTACCCATGGAAATTTGAAAGAAAGATACCTTTTCGAAATTTAAAAGTGTACCAAAGGCGGCAACTTTACATCAATGATCTAAATTATCAATTGCTATATACAAAACAAGTATACTTACAAAATTGAATCATGAAGTTGCGTTGAGAAAAAATTAGAAACATGAATTAGAACGCTGAAACAGATACAGAGAATGTAATGTCAGTTTTAACAAAATTGCGCCCCAAATAACGATCTCTGAAATTTGAGCCTCAGGGCATTTTACTAAACCAAATGTCTAATATGTTTAAATCAAATAACATCAAAATAACAAGTGCGCCTCTTAAATTCTACAAGGTGAATAAGCCACCATCTTCAGAGGCACATCAAATCATGCATAGAACATCTGACAATGAAAAGCAAAATAAATGAATAAACTGGTAAAAATGTAAAAAGTGGTAATGAAAAAGTTATCACTAATTAAATATATCTAGTGGTAAAATATTATTTTGTCACAAAAACTGATTTGTGCAATATCAATAGTAACAACATAGTACCAAAGATGTAGCCATTCGTAAGTAGTAACATGCCTATACCGATAACTTAGTGACATTTGAATCTTGTCATAAAATTAAAATGATAATTTCTTTTTCACCAAATTGTCACTTTAGGAGCGTCATCAATTGTCAATGATGACATCTAAAACATTAATTATTATCACCATTGGATGATATTGTAAAAAAATCAAAGTTGTTGTCATTAGCTGAAATATAATTTAGTGGCAAAATGAAAGGCATTATCACTTTATACAATTATTGGTGACAACCAATTTTATATTTTTTAATAAATATTATTTTTTCTTGTAGTGACTTGCAAATAAGCGCCTCTTAGTATAACATAGATCCAACTTTATGAATAATAATTATTTATCTTATTTTTTATAATTAATTGGTTGAAATCATTCCTACTCAGCATCCCAAAACTAATATTTTTTTTTTGGTAATGCCAAAACCAAAATTTTGATAACAAATAACTAATACCAAGCAAGATACTCCTTTAATCACTAATATCATTTATAAATTAAGGTTCTAGGAACTCAAGTGTAGTGTATATATGGTTTCATTAACCAAAAATCAATCATCCACAAATCAAAAATAAAAAAGAAAAAAACAACAAAACATACAATATTGATAATTTTTTATATAGATAAGAATAAAGAGCATATGAATAACACAAGTTACTAATATACATTTACATTTGAATCGTGTGTATCATGTCTGCTCTCCCCTTCTGGTGGTTACCTACACTACAAGAAAATGAGTAAATTTGTGACAATATAATAAGTGACAATTAAAAAGTTGTCATTAATTATATACATTTGGTGACAACAAATTGATGTTGTCACAAAACATAATATGCACAATGTCAATGGTGATAACTTATTGTAAAAAGGTGGTAATATAGTGCAAAAATGATATTTAGCGACACACCTATTGTGACAACTTAGTGGCAATAGAATCTTGTCACAAAATCCTAATAACAATTTTTATTGTCACCAAGTTGTCACTATAAGTGTGTCACTAATTATTAATAGTGACAACTAAAATATTACTTCTTGTCACCATTGAGTGATATTGTGACAATATAAAAATTATTGTCACCAAAAAAATTTAATTAGTGACAAAATAGAATGTATTGTCACTTTATATAATTATTGATGACAATTTTTATATTGCCACTTTTAAATCTTGTTAATAATATTACTTTTTCTTGTAGTGCAAACAAAAACCACAAAGAAAACACACTATGCCTAAAAATTGATAATTAATTACTAGCGTATCGAGCATACTCGATACATGCATGTACAAAATAAAAGTAAAATATAATTTAATCAAAAGTTGAATTTTAATACTGTAAAATTAATTTTTTGTTAAATTCTCAACATAAATACACATATTTCTTATTATTTATACTATCTTTTGATTGTTTATAATATCTTTATCAAATGTATGAAAAATTTAAAAATCAATTTTAAATAAAAGTATTTTTAGATTAAAAATAAATAAAAATATAAAGTAGAATAGAATTTGAAAAAAAAATGGAATTTGAGAGAGAAAAGAGGAGAGATGTGACAATAGAAAAGGAGAAAAAAATACGTTGTTGGAAATAAAAGAAAGTAGAGATGGCAGAATAAAGTTGTAGTACATGGTGTTTTAAAATACCACAATTACACACAAAAATAAAATAAAATAAAAGTCCCTCACACTTAATATATAGGATATATAATGCGACAAAAATATCATAAAAATAGTCAAGAAATGAGCCACTCTCCAAGAATTATGATGAAACAAACAAGTTTTACCCATACAATACTTTGTCTTTTAAAAATCGAGGTGTTTAAGTTCCACATCCCAAACTTATTTCTATTTATGAGATTTGTATTTACATATAATTTTCTTATACATGCAATTAGTTCAATAAATAGTCTCGAGGAGGTACAAAATAAAATAAAATAAAATGTAAAACAAAAATCGATATATTAACATACGCAAAAATAAATTGTTGAAGATGAATTACCACACAAAGTTAAAAGTTTACATTCAAACATCCAGATAAAGAGAAGTTAAGAAGTACCAAGTTCAACATGGAATCATACCATCATATTACTGCTTGGCCCATACAACTGTATTAGTTTCTGCAGCTCAATTGTGTTAGGGAATTTTGCCTATAAATACAACAACAATTGAAGGAGCAAAGTGTAAGCCTGAGTGCAAAACTAGAGAGTACGAGAGCGAGAGTTCTCATAAACAAGAGAGGTAAGGAAATAGAGTTTTTGAGGGAATGAAAAGGAAGAAAAATTAGTGTGATTTATCAATCTCTCTTAAAAAAGTGTCCCCTTGTCACTCCAAGATTAAATACTTGACATTTTGTAACCCATGAGATAAATTCTCTTGTGGAATGTTTTTGTGTATCTCCTATTTATTTTGTAGAGGTTATTTGTAAGCCCATTATGCATATAGCGAAGATATTTGATCGTACATTGTATTAGCGAGATATCTTAATTAAATTGATTATATATTATCTTCCTTCCTTGTTTAATTGATTTAGTTTTTAGTTCTTAAAAGATTGTTATCTCCTAATTTTAGGGATCCTTGTTTGATTGTATTGATTCTCTTATTGATTCTTCCATGATCCGTATGGATCTGCCTTTTGTATAATACCCAACTTCTGTAATTAGTAAGAGTGTTTTGTTTTCTTCTCTGATTACAAACTATTTTATGGTATCTAGAGCTACGTAGTGCTTCATGGCCAAACCTTCCTAAAAACTTTGATTTTTGGGTAGCCATATGACTTTTTTGAACAACACCTCTAATTCCTCCAATAGTTCAAACACCACTAACCCAATAGCAGAAAACCAAACCACTCCACAAACCGTCCACTCTCAATCAAATATTGTTCATTCATCATAAACTCTCGTATCTATGAATATCACTGACCAACTCATCCCCATCAATATTGTCCCCCAAGTCCTACTTAAACTCACTTCCAGAAATTACCAATTCTTGCATTATCAATGGGAAACATTGTTCACTGCATACAATTTTCTTCAATTTTTGAAGCACCACCATAACCTACAATAACCCTTGCCAACAAATGGCAAGACCATCTCATTAGGAGTGCCTTGGTTGCATGTCTTTCCTCAGACATTATACCCTTTGTCATTGATGAAAAACATCCTATGATCTTTGGCACAAATCTTTCCACGACCTTCGCCAAGCCATCTTGTGCTTGTATCATGAGTTTGAAAGAAACTTTGAATAATATTCAGAAACAGAATCTTTCCATTACTGCGTATTTGTAGAAAATCGAACAAATTAGCACCCAACTTGTTTCCACTCATGTTCAGATCCCTATGGATGACGTTTTTCTTCATACCGCGCATGGCCTTCCTTCTAAGTATGACAGTATTTCCTGTGCACTTTGTCCTCGTAAAAAACCAATTACCTTTCAAGAGCTTCACAACAAGTTAACAAATTTTGATACTCATTTGGCTCATCGATCATCACAAACTACAGTACCAATCATGGTGAACTATACTACTAAAAGCCTACTACACATACCAATCAAAATTTCAATCGGAGTACCGGTAACTCCTGTTTCACTCAGAGGTACCCTTCTCCTTCTTCATATTGGAATAACAACTGCAACAATCACGGGGGTAAAATTGTTGGCCAAAACAATTGCCCTAGAATCATTTGTCAATTATGCAATAAACTAGACCACCACCTCAAGCAATGCAGGAAGCTTCCTTCCATTCTCGCTCGTGTTACAAGCACCATATCTAATGGTACTTCGAACAATTTTCTCCAGTCAAATAATCAGCAACCTAAAGCCAATTTGGTTTCGCAATCCACCATTTCGGTCCAACCTGGCTTGTTAGCTAGAGTGCCTCATCGTATCATGTAACACAAGACTTACAAAACCTTTCAATTCACTATGAATATGATGGTATTGAGGATGTCTTGCTTGGAGGTGTTAAAACTCACATGATCAGACATACATGATCTATTCTTTTATTTCCTTTCTCTAAACCTTTTCATTTATCTAATGTCTTATGTGTACCCCGTATGCAAAAGAATCTTGTTTCTGTTTATCAATTATGTAATCATAATAATGTTTCGGTTGAACTCTCACCTAGCTTATTTGTTGTGAAGGACTACTGGATGGGGCATATATGCTAGCGGGGAAACCTAAAGACAGTGTGTATCTATGGCCTTTCAAGTCCTCTTCCCAATCCACATCTCCTCCTCAATTCCATACCACTTCCACTACTACTTCTCCCAACTTATATGGACCCCTACTCTTTGTCATATTTTGAAACTTTAGAATGTTTCTTCCTCTTTAGATAAAATCTTCTCTTGCAATTCCTATAAACGTAGAAAGATTTACTGGAGTCCCTTTTTATAATTCTTCATTAAAGAGTTCAACTCCTTTAGAGTATTTATTATGATGTTTGGGCACCTTCACCAGAGGTTTCTACTAATGGTTTTCACTATTATTTGATTTTGTCATTGTTTTGAAAATCGGACCGAATTGGTTTTGTCAGTAATCGGTGGCCAATCCGGTTCAGGTTAGTTCTTAATATTGGTGCTCAATTGAACCAGTGGCAATCAGTGAGAACTAGGTAATAACCTGTCGAACTGACGGTTCTCTTTTTTCTTTTTTCTTTTTTTTTGTGTTTTTTTATGATTTCTACATATACCGCATATTGCTCACTTGTTATGTTTTTTTATGTATTATATATACATATTAATGTGTGTGTGTGTGTGTATATAGATATGTATATTAATATGTGTGTGTGCGTATATATGGTATATTTAAAATATATTTGTTAATGATTAGTAATTCATCAAATAATATTGTTATTTAATTAAGTTTGAAATGATATTTTTTCAAGAGTTAAAGGAAAAAGAATGACTAAGAATTGGTGAACTTCCATACTTTGTTATTTTCTTTATATTAATCATATTAATTTTACTTTTGTTAATATTAATAACATTATAATTATTAAATTTATTTATTACATATTATGATGTTACATCCGATTGAACCGGTAGTCGAACCAGCAACCAGTAAGGCTATCGTTTCTACGTCTGGTCCAATTTTCAAAATATTGATTTTTGTAAATCATTATACGAAATATATCTTGTTATTTCCTCTTACAAAAAAATCTGATTTTTCTATTGTGTTCCCAAAATTTGAAAGAGTAGAGGAGAAATTATTTCAAAGGGCCATTATAATGGACTTCTTTGTTCGTTTCTTTTTCACTTATTTTCTTGCCCTTTATATTTTATTTTTTAATCATACATATGGAGAGTGGCAAAGATTAAAGAGGATGAGGATGGGCCAAATCGGGGTATATAGATTGTAAATTGGGCAGCGGGTGAGGGAATAAGGCATAAATTCGATCATGGTTCTATTTTATAAGAGCTCGACTTTAATATTTTGAACTTTCAATATCATTGAGGGTCGACAGGTCAAATTTGCGTGAATAATTTTTTTTATTTTATTTTTTGAGGATAAAAACCTATCGAGACTCAAACAAAAGAATAGCAAACCAAAATTACTACTGTCATATGAATCAAACTCAAAGAACCACTTGAAATATTATTTCGAATTCTAAGTTTAAAAATAGAAGACAAAAAAAAAGAGAAAAAGAAAAAAAGGAACAAAAAGGAGGAAAAACTAACCTAGGTAGTGATAGAGAACCAGGAACATGCTTCACAAGAAATGCCTTCTATCAGTTGGTTTCAATATTTGAAATGAGCACATTAATCTCTCATTCACACTCATCAGAGCTCCAGCATTATCAAATTCACCACAATAGTTTGGAGCAGAAAATATTGTAACAAGCTGCCTCTCAGCAAAAAACTCGTATCCATCTTCTATAACCTACCCCAAGAAAATATTCAATCAGATAAATACATGAAATAACCAAAAACAAATTAAACAATAATAGAAAAAAAAGGGTAAATTACGTCTACACCTTTTCAGGTATACATGTTACAACTACAAATTAGTTCCTTTTGTTTTAAAAATTACTAATATCGCCCGAGTTATGTGTTACATTGCCATCATTCATATTTCATTAAGGCGGAATACGATTGCAAGTTGTATTTCTGTTGTTTTAAACGGGATTTTGAGATGGGATTCGTATGATTTTGAAGTTATGTTTGAAGTGTATTTCAATAAAAAAGTAGTGGTGGCATCAGATTTAAGATGGTGATGCGGTGATGCTGGTGGTAGTTATGAGGTATAAAATAAAATTGATCGAGGAATTGTGTAAGGTTCGACGAGACACCATCTCTTGGTGGTTGGGTTGTGTAATATGGTTGTAGGAGAGTTATTTTTTGAATACCTCTATTAATATTTACAAAAATGTCCTAAATCTCAAGGGGCAGAGGGACTAATTTGTAATTATGGCATGCCTCAAGGGGTGTAGACGTAATCTGTCCTGTTAAAAACAATACCTGATGAGCTCGGCATACAAGGTCCATGTCTTGTTGCATCAAAAACTCAGCCACCTTATCAGCACCAAACGTGAACGATACTCCCCTATCATTAATCCCCCAACCTCTAGTTTCTCTATTCGGGTCGGACCAGAGCAAATCACAGAGAAGCCCCGAGTCGGGAACATCAGTCGGGCGAGGCAAATCTCGTATTTGATTCATGTCTGTCAGGTCCGGAGATAGACCGCCATGCATGCAGAGGATCTTTTCATCGATGAGAGCCGCCACCGGAAGACAATTGAAACAATCTGTGAAAGTTTTCCATAGCCGGACGTTGAATCGGCGCTTGCATTCATCGTAGAATCCATATATTCTGTTGATTGAAGCACACTCATGGTTTCCTCTCAAGAGAAAGAAGTTCTCAGGGTACTTGATTTTGTAGGCGAGAAGTAGACATATCGTTTCTAAACTTTGCTTGCCACGGTCCACATAATCCCCTAAAAACAAATAATTGGCGTCTGGAGGAAACCCCCCGTATGCAAAAAGCCTCAAAAGATCTGCATATTGGCCATGAATGTCACCTATGGAATTTAAGAATAAAAAAAAAAAGGAGAAATTAATTTGAGCATTTTTTCTGATTATGCTTGAAAGATGGCAAATGAACTAGCAGAGAAAGCAAAATGAATAGTAAAGAAAGCATATTTTCATTTGCTTTCAACAACAACAAAACAATGAAACGAATAACTAGAGGTATTTGTGATGGATTGGCGACATAACTCAATGTAAACAGAACTAAAAAGAAAGACAATCAATTACAAGATATTTACTAACGAATTTATTATTGAAGATATCCTGTTAGAAAGACTAAATTTATAATGAAATATCGTTTTGTCACTGAAGGAGATGCATCCTTATAGTAAATGAAAGATAAGTTGAACTACTAATAACACGAAGAAGTCCTATTTCCAGTCGTATATTAGCACTAAATGATGTTTCGAATTTCCAAGTTATCAAGACAACACTCAAATCCAATTTCATTGCATAAGTAATGCTATATTAAACAGTAATGGAACAGCCAAAATAGATGTCAAGTAAAATTCAACAGGGCGTTTCTTTAATCTCAAAGAACCCTTCATATTGTACTCTTCAAAATGTAGATATCCGTATCAAGTATTACCAGAGTCTTATTTTATGGATACAAATTAAGGTATTACCATCAAGTTTTACTAAAATGGGAAGCCAAGATTAACAAATACAAGCACTACAAAAAAGAACTGCCTTCACTAATGGAAATTTTGTGATGGGGAGATTTTGCCATAGTTTTAAAGTATCTACGATATATTACTGATATAATTCAATCTAAACAGAACTAAAAAAATAATTCATGACAAGACATTTACTAACAAAATTGTTATAAATGAATTCATCACAAAAATTAAATCTATAATGTATTGGTTTGTCGTTGAAAGGGTGCATTCTTATAGTGAAAATGTTTGAAACATTTGCTCTACTTTCAGTAAGTCTCTGGTAGCACCAATTGTAATCGCAGTCCAATCCGAAGAAAAGCTGCTCAATCAAATTGTAGAAATGTCAAAACTGGCATTGAAAAATCAAAATATACAAACATGTACATATATATGTTAATAAGCAGTCCAATGAATGCAGAAACAAATATATGCATTATTACCCACTGAAAGCAGATTGGATTAACTTTCCTAATATCAAAAACCCATGGTGACTTTGTGTAGTCAAGTGCATGGTGCGTAGTAGAACAGGTAAAATGCTGGTATATTATTTAGTTAGGAACGCAACCTCTTTCGCTGAATGGGTGACAGAATATTCCTACTGTTGTGGCCTCTTTTATAATCTTAGATTCTTGTGATTAATGTTATTCTATGTTCTTTTTTTAAAAAGAAAAAAAAGGAAAAAAAAACCAATTTTGGGAAGCGAAATTAATTTAAACTTCTGCCCACCATAACCAAACAATTAACCTTTGTAGCCATTGTGCTTACAGAGAAACACAAAGAGAAAACAATGCCCAAGAATTTTCGTTGTCAGTACCACGTTATCGTAGGAAATAATAAGTATTTGATAACTTTTCTCTCTAACAATTTAAACTTTTTAGATGAGATGATCATTAAATATTATGTCAGAGTCAAACTACCAAAGAAGAGTTGTTGTGTTCGAATCTCTCCACCACCCAAATATAAAAAAAAAAAAAATTCATGAGTAAGTCTTGATACAAAAATAAGTCCGCCTACACATACAAAGACGTGATCAAGATAATGAATATTTGATAATTTTTTTATATAATAGGTTAAACTTTTATACGTCTGGTCATTTAGCAGTTATAACGAATCCATAATTAGAGCCACATCAAACCATAAACAATGACGAAACTTTTGAACCGCATAAAACCATAAAATATGAAATCATTTCTAAACTCAAATATGGCCAAAATTTGGCCCTAGGTTCATCCACTGTTTGCCAAAGTTCCTAAAATTCACGACATGGCGTCAAAGAATTTGAAAAAAAAAAAAAAAAAAAAAAGCATGCAAAATCTGGATATACATACAAAGATGTCAATGTGAGGGGAATAGATTAATTATTAATACCGCAGATCTTAATGGGAGCTTCGAGCTCGAGGAGATTAGGCTGAGCGAGGAAAATATCACGGGACGTGGTACACAAAGCGCGGATCTCATTCTCCAGCAGATCCACTTGACGCACAGTTCGTGCATTGCGACACTCCAATAACCGATTAATTATATCATCCAACAAGGCAGGCTCTATTCCCTGCCCATTTGCCGCCATATCTCTTTGTTCCTTTCAATTCCTACGATATGAATTGTTAACAAACTCAGGATATCCTAAAATAAATCAATGGAAAAAATAAATAAGTTCTTCAGGGTTTCAATATTCTGGTATTGGAAACCAAAAAGAGAAATAATGAATCGATGGATGAATACAGGTTAATATTGGTTTTGGTTGGGAGAAGATAGGGATTTGGTTAATGAAAAAAAAAGAAAAAAAAAATGGAAGATGAGGTTGCTAATCTCTCTCTCTCTCTCTATAATTCGAAAATCTTGAAATTATTTAAATAAGTGCGTATGTAGATAGTTTCATTTAATTCTATTTACTGTATATGAAATTCAAAATTTTTTTGTATGAATTTAACCGAGTATATTTGCAATTTATGCTTATACAAAAGAATACAACCATTAAATTGTAATTTAAATAAAATAACAAAAATCATATTTTATTTACAAAATTAATTTATTACTTATTTTAAGTTTAATTAAAAAAATTTATTTTGCTTAAATGATTAAAAACTTCCGTGCCTTAATTATACCAAAACTATTGAAATTGAACATGTTCTATTGTTATACATTTTGTTGATATATTTATAGGTGATTTCCACTTACCACCCCTGAGGAATAGTGAAATTACAACAAACACTCCCATATATGGGAAATTACCATTACCCCTCAAATTTGAGGGTGTCAATGTTAAGTCTAATGGAATCGAGGAAAAGTTATTTTTGTCCTTACTAAAATTAGGGCAAATTACAGTAACCACCCTAAGGTGTGGTGAAATTAAAAGACACGCTCCACATATAGAAAATTACAATTACCACCTAACTTGTTTGATGATCATTTTAAACAACGTATATTTTATGTTTTTATAAGCAAGTACTAAGTTTTATGGCATGAATCATAGACACTTTTCATGTTCATTTGTTATATTTTCTGAGGTGTTCATATGATTTTCTATTTTATTATTGATTGAGTCTTGTATTGTTAGTGAATACCATTTTTATCAATAGATTATGCACTATAAAAATGAAATCACACACTGCTTCAGTGCACCAATTAAAAATTAATATTTTTGTAAATATATATATACACACTATCTGCCAATGGCATTAAGCACAAGAGTTCAAAAAAATAAAAAACAATATATTATATTTAACCCTCTGTGGCTATAAGAAATTACAATGCAGTACCCCGAACTATCACATATAATAACAAAAACAATGTAGAGTTATTTTCGAAAGTTCATATAGGTTGAATAACAGTCGATGTTAGTCAAACTAACTGCAAGTAAAAATTTTTAGATGACACATAATATTAACGTGTAATGGTAATTTTTCATATATTTATTGCACCACACCTCAAAGGTGGTAGCTTTAATTCTCCCTATATTTATTTATCGATGTATGTTATAAAAAAAGTTAATTAATTTTTATCAAGTTATTTTCTTATTATAAAAATTTATGAAAATGTATACATAAAAATGTCTATTCCGCGTGTCTTGATGTGAAGCTAAATACTAATATTATTAATATTACTTATGGACAAGTTGATGGAAACAAGTGGAATGTGAAAAACTAAAAGGCGTATATAGAGTTGATAAATCCGCGCCCTCGTGTTGTTGCCTAGACCCCTCTAATTTATTTCTTAAGGTTATAGTTTTCCCTCCTTAACTAGTTTTCTAACCCATGCGTTGCATGGGATGGTATTTGCAAATTAAAAAATGTTTAGTAAATTTAATTTAAGATATAACATAGATAATGAAATTCTTCCACAAGTATAATAAAATTTAATTATTCAAATAAGAAAAAATAAGAATATTTCATATAAATATGACTTATTTTCATGAGATCTAATATGATAGGAGTTCACCAAAAAAAAAAAAATAATATGATAGGAGTTGCACAATTTTCTACAACTTCAAATTTGATTGCACCGGAAAACATACATATTTGAAATAGTAATATTTAGAAAAAAAAATTAATATTGATAATCCAACATATTATATAAATGTAAAATTTATGAGAAAAAAGAAAAAAAAGAAGAAAAGATATCTTATTATATGTTTTGAATTTGTTAACATAGATAGTCCACATTTATTTATGCTCATCAATTACTATTTTGAGTAATGCATTTGTAAAACTATATTAAAAGTGTTGAACAATAGACATATAGATGATTTAATTATATAGATTATCTCTCTAATATAAAATATTTGACTAATAAATTCAGTAAATCTTGCAAATTTTTCTTTAACGATATTCATCAATTTTCTCTTGATTTTTTTAATTGAATGTTTCATACCAAAATAGATAGTATCAACCCATGTGTGTATGAAAAATAAATATTAAATTATGTAATAAAAGCCGTAACACGTACCTCAAGCCATGAACTTATTTTAATAACTTTCTCATTTGATTAAAACTCAAATTTCAATATTTATCATTCAAAATATTGTTTACATACTTCTAGAGAGTAAAACACGTTAACGAATAAGAGTAAAAAGTTTGAGACATGAGTAACAATAGAATTTCTCATATTATTTTCGGCTTGTTTGTTTTTGCACTTCTTTAAAATAAATTTACCCAATATACTCAAGTTCATATAGATTGAAATACACCATCTCTCAACTATTACATACAAACACTGAATTTTTTGATGTTACAATATAAAATAATTGACATATTTATTTTTACATGTTAATATCTCTAATAAGAGAGAAAATATATTAAATTAATTTTAGCATTAATTCTAGATAAAAAAAATAAAGCACATAATGAATAACTTTAACAAATTAATCTTGGGCAACTTGCATCGTCAACCACTATTTTATACATTGTGATAATTTATTTATTTCTATGAACATGATCAAATCATGAAGATGCTCAACTATTTTATATAGTGGATGGTCTTGATGCGGGGTCTTTTTGGTCTACCACGTGGTAGAGTTTGATACGCTCCGGTTGATATGTTAGGGGCCCACCTGCCAAAGAGGGAGGACCGCACGTAAGACTAGTCGGTTTTCCCCGGGCGAAGACTCTCCGTCGCTCAAGTTAGTTTTCGGGTATTATGGAGAAGATGATGAGTAGTAATGTGTTTTTCTTGCATGTAATGTGCAAAAGTAGTTGATACCTTTTGGGGGAGAGCCTTTTTGCTTATTTATATGAGAGAGGCCCCTTAATGTGACGTGGTTGATGGGGGTTGGTCAGCCGATCTAACGCTTGGGTACAAGTGGGTATGCTTTTTCTCACTTCTTGGTCCCCCAAATGGTGGCTGACCTTACCTCTCATTAATGGAGTTTTTGTCATGCATTTAATACATATCTTGGGCATTTATGGCCAAGGATTGTATTTATGAGGAAGCATCAAATACGCAAATGGCTGATAAGATGGACCCATGTGCCGCAGTGGTAGGTTTGGTAGCGGTAGGTGCAGTCCTATCAGCCTTGCCAGTTGGGATTTGCCTATTGGCTGCCAGCTAAGGGCTAAGGCTAAGACCGAAATTTGTGCTCTCAATATATCGCACCTCAAGGGCGTCTCGCGACTCAACCTCTCACTCCTCACTCCTTGCAGCATTTGCTATGCATTGGAATTTTTGAAGGCCCAGTGGGGCCCCTCGTGGTGCTGGGGCCATGGACTTAATGGTGGGATGGGCCTGGGCGACTTTCCCCTCTTGTGACTTGCACTCAGAGACCCTCCCTTTCGCACGCGGATGCTCTCTCAAGAACAATAAGTCTCTTTGAGGGCATCGGTCCTCACACTTGTGAGTTTCAGGGCTTAGAACCTCTATCGAGGGCAACCTGCTCCATCAAGGGAGTTATCATCCTCACTTATCAATTTTTGAGTTAATCTGCCCCCACTGACATGTACAGCTGAGGTGGTATGTGGCACATCAGGTCCCATTATTAATTGATAGATAATTTTTATTATATAAAATTTTATAGTGATCGTCTTCTATGTAATTACATAACAAAATGGATAATATAATATCAAGATAGTTTAATTTGTAAAGTATTTGTCTATTCAAAAATAATTTTGTTAATTATAATCATATCCGATCATAGATTCTTATCGGTACTTATTTATCATTTTGCAAGGCATTTGTGGATGAATCTTCTGCCATATTTTTTTAGAAAGCAACAACTTAATTTGATATGGGCTAATATTGTGCTACAAAATTTTCAAAACAATTAACAAAAGGTAACATAACTATAAAAAATATTAATCTAAATTATAAATTATAAAAGAAGTATTAATGATTCAAAAGATAAATTATATAATTTATATGGGCTTCTTACAAACTTTAGACCTTTTGTTTTAGACTATTCTGATTCATAACCATAATAGTTAAAAGATATTTTTGCAGAAATTAAAATTCTATATTCAACAAACATATAAATAAATATGCACTTACTTTAAGAATATTCATAAAGAGATGAAAAATGTGAATGCAATGATGAAAAATGACGACACTTTTCTTTTTAATATGTATAATGAACCCTAAAATGGAATTTGATGTAGCAAATTATAAATTTTATTTATAATTTTATATGGAAAGACACACACACACACACACAAACACAAAGATATGTCTATATATATATATGTATATCAACTAAAACTTAATAAAAGAAGAATGTATATATATATATATATACACAGACACACACACACTTATTGTGATGACTATAAACATCTATATGTATATATGCATATATATTGTGATGATATTTATTTCTAAAAAATTAGAAATATTGAACAAATAGTGCAATTGAATTACATGCTAACATCATTGCATGAAAAAGTTTGACATGATTCCGATTAACTTTTGCATTTTTGAAATCTTAATACTATAGATGACTATAAACATCTATATGTATATATACATATATATTGTCATACTTCAAATCAAAATATTAATTAAAATTCAAAAGAGTAACTTGAAGAATGCCATAGAAACATCTTAAATAATACTAAAATCTTCTTACCAATAGATTGATAGGTGAAGGTGGTTGAAAAGAAAAAAAAAAAAGGATCTTTCTATTTTAGGACATTTTTTAGCTAATGTTAGGGATTTTTAATTTTAATTTAACTTTATCAAAGGTTCCAAAAACATAATATGGCATATCACGAAATTCATAAGGACGTATATTAAGTCAAATCTTTTGGCAATAAACATGGTTCATATAATAGTGAAAATTATAATAATTAATTTCTTCTAATGCCCTTTTGGTGCGGTGCGGCTATATTTCTAAATCCACATTACAATGGCAATAAAAATTAGTAGAATTTGACTTCAAGGACAATAATGTCATTAAATAGGTTCAAAGGTAATAATAATAACAGTACTCAATAGATGATAGTATTATATAGTACTAACATAAATTAAGGCACTGATTTGCAGTGACATTATAATAAATTTATCCTAAAAGTTCATGTACCATCGAATTAAATATAAAAAATAGTTACAGATATACAAACAAAATGACAAAAAAAAAAGCAAAAATGTAAGTGAAATAAACTTACCACAAAATCAAGAGTTACAATTGTTTCTTTCAATAAAGACTTTAAATTTTCTTGCAAATTTAACCTTGTTCAAATTAATTCATACAAAAAAAATAACAATAATTAAGAGTAAATATAACCAACGAAATACATTT
Organism: Petrea volubilis; assembly: GCA_026212405.1. NCBI lineage: Eukaryota > Viridiplantae > Streptophyta > Magnoliopsida > Lamiales > Verbenaceae > Petrea > Petrea volubilis. Next base: position 7,893,980 of record CM047880.1, read on the forward strand.
TTAAGAAAATAAATTAGCACTTACCAACATATGATAGTATAGAAATGGTGCGAAATTTATTTCATCTATATGTATATAAATGTATTTTTACATTATTTTTAGTATAAATTAATTTAATGGACTTTGTATTTAATTTAATAAAGTAAATTAATTATAATCTAGATTGATAAATAAAGTTCACCAAAAATGAACTACTAAAATTATCAACTACAAAATTCATATGCATGATTTACGTATTTAATAGGCTTCTAAAAATCATGCATTTATGGAGGATCATATTTAAAATGATAAAAACACAACATCAACGAAAGAATTTTGGAATCTTCCTATAACTACCAAAAGAATATTAAACTATTACACCTACATGCAATATATGACATTATAACATATTTGTCCTAAAAGTTCATGTATCATCGAATTAAATAAAAAAATACATACAGATATACAAACACTACTAGAAAAACTGCAAATAGCCACGGATTTTAGCCACGGATTAGCCACGGATTTAAATAAAAAATAAAAAATAAAAAACTTAGCCACGGATTCGCCACGGCCAGGCCGTGGCTAATTTTTTTTTTTTTTTTTTTTGATTTTTTGCACAACGGATAAATTTTTGTTATTGATATTTTAATTATCTAAATTTAAATTATCTATATATACTTGGACATATATATATATACTTGGACATATTTAAAATAGATACATATATATAAATATATGATATGCATACTTGACATATATATATATATATATAATACCACACATATACGAAGATATTGGCAAAGGATCACGAATTAAAGTTGCTATTATCTAAATATAAATTGTATAAATAGATTTTTGTTATAATTTTTGTTTTTGATATATTAATTTATTAAATATTTGTCATAAAAAGAAAAACTGAATAATGAACGATAAAGTCGAAGGTAAATATCTTTAATTTTAAAAAAAATAATTGGTTAATAATTTATAAAAATTACTAAAATTAAATAACAAAAATTGATAAAACTAATGAAATTTATTAGATAATTTAAGTTTAAAATATTGTAAAAATATAGTTTAAGTATAATAAAAAGCAATCAATAACCAAAGAATTCCTTTGGCGCAACGGTTTCATGCTCCAACTACAACATTGACGTCCCGTGTTCGAATCTTCTTGAGCGCAAAAAAAAAGAAAAACGCTTGGAGGACGCGGGTCCAGGTTCGGCCGCGGGCGCGAGTGCGGGTTTGGGTTGGGCGCGGGTAGGGTTCCGAGTTTGGTTTGATTAGCTTTTATTTCCAGTGGCCACGGATTAGCCAGGGCCAGGCCGTGGCCAGCCACGACGAGGCATGTCCAAAAAAAAGTGGCCAAATTTGGCCACGGCCAAGCCGTGGCCAATCCGTGGCTAAATGGCCGTAGCTACGATTAGCCACGCCACTTTTAGCACGGAAAAAATCCGTGGCTAATCCGTGGCCAATCCGTGGCTAATCTCCTGGGCCACGGATTTTTTGCCAAATCCGTGGCTAAATCCGTGGCTAATTGCATTTTTTCTAGTAGTGAAACAAAATGAAAAAGGCGAGAATATAAGTGAAATAACTAATCAATGGATATAATTATAAATTATGTGTAAAAAAAATAATTAAGTAATAAAGAGTAATTAAAGGAGTTAAACATAAATATGCTTGAAACTAATGGAATTAGATAATTTTAGTTATAGAAAGATTTCAACGTGAATCAAATATTGAAAATGTAAATATGAGAAACATCTTACACGGCAAAATAGGGACAACTTGTCCATCTCATTGTCCACATAAGCAAGAGATGGATACATAAGATAGACTTCATTTTAAATATATATATTAGATATGTTTGTATTGTTTCCTAATGCATAATAGCATACTAAAGAAACCGACTCTAGGTTTTGAATAAAAAAAAATGGAGGTTGTGAGTGCTTGTCTAATATTTAATTTATGTGATAAAATGAAATAAAGATCTTGTCAAAAACAAAGGTTAATTTATGATAATATATTTGATTGTAAGTGTTGACGATTAAATTTTGTTTCATTAAAAAATTGATAAATATAAATAAAAATATTAAATATTAATTACTTTTCTTATTTATATTTTGCAATTTTCGTAATTTAATTTTAATATTAAATAATTAGTGTTAATTGATATTAATAATAATAATAATTTTACTGGTAAATGAGACGCCAACAAATGTCAATATGAAGTGTTTTGGCTAATCAAATTAAGTTATGTAGTTCGAAAGTCCACAATCAATCAAATTGCGACAAATGACACATTTAGTCACGTATGCGAATCAAATAATGACATGCAAATGATATTTTTTCTTTAAAATAAATTTATATTAACAAGATAAATATTAAAGAAGTCTATAAAAATCCAAACGGTCCTGCATAAATGTCTATAAAATTAAGAGAGTCATTTGGGGCTCAAAAGAAACATCAAGAAGTCTTTTAGAGCTAGAGAAGTTAAGGAGATCTTAAAATACTCTCAAATCAAGTTCAAGAAAATTCATCAAGATCTAGGCAAAATTCCTGGATCAAGGCGTTCAATCTGTGATTGAGGTGTTGGGCCCACCTATTGTCGATTCCCCCAAGTCAAATTCCCAGCGATTGCAGAAACGTGTAGGGCATTCTTAACGAAAGTCATCAAAATAAGACGTTTGATCTGAAACCAAGGTGTCAAACCAGCAAATCGGTTTTCTTTATCAAGTTAAATTTAAATCAAGTCCAAGATGTGAGCAACATTCTTCACGGCACTCAGATTTGTAATTAAGCTACAAAGCTTGTGAATTGCGCTATGGAAAGATCAAATGTTTTTGTAGAGAAGAATCAAAAGATTAGCCTCTAGAAGATTATTTTCCTTCCAAATTGTATTCTTTGTCTTAAAAATCAAATATTTGACAAGTCTGTCGAGGATATCATTAATTAGTCCTCTACTAAGGCCAAGATCTCTAAATCTGACTCCTATGATGGTTCTAATCCTCTAAGGCCAAGGGTGTCAAATTCCAAATCACTCCACTTTGATGAGGCTACGACGTGGATGATCAACTTGCTTAGATGGCCTAGGCAATAGCGAACTTGCCAAATACCATTAAGGATAGAGACTTTCAAATCACTTAACTTATGGACAAGTTGGAGCACTCAAATGCTGGAGAGCTAAGCAACAATATCTGCCTTCTTTGGTTTAAGTTGCAAAGGAGAAGCAGATTTTTGAGGCAACTCAGAAGTAAAGCACACGCTAAAGCCTGAGCGACTCATCACAATATTTTCTATGCAACAACTCCAGGTTATGTCACCAATACTATAAAAGTTCAATATGGTGTCCCTGCCCAAGACTATCCAACATACTCCAGGCCCTACACAAAGCGCATCGACTCACTAAGAATGCCAGTAGGCTATCAACCCTCAAAGTTTCAATAGCTCAACAGAAAAGGGCAACTTGAGGCAGCATCCTACTCATTTCATAAAAATATGCAACAATGCAGGACACTACTAGAAACAACAAAATAGCCACAGATTTTTAGTCACGGACAAAATCGGTTGCCAACAACTATGGATCTAGCCACGGATATTGAAACAACACGAAAAAATCTAGCCACTGATTTTCCATAGCTAAATATGGAAAAATCCTGTGGCTATATATATATTTTTTATTCAATAATAATGCTTTTAGCCACGGATAAAACCGTGGCTAGAAAAATAATTTAATTTTTTTTTTATAAATGCGCAGCTTATCCATGGTTTTATCCGTGGCTAAATCAAAAAACAAAATTATATTCCACTTAGCCATGGATAAAACCGTGGCTACAAAAATCATTTTTTTAAAAAAAATGGTAACTTAGCCACGGATTCAAAAAAAATTATATTTCACTTAGCCACGGCTTTTTCCATGGCTAGAAAAATAATTTAATTTTTTTTAAAAAAATATGCATAGCTTAGCCACGGTTTTATCCGTGGCTAACTCTCAAGAAATTTTTTTTATATATTGAACTTGGCCACGGATAAAACCGTGGCTAGAAAATAATTTAATTTAATTTAATTTTTTAAAAATATGCATAGCTTAGGCATGGTTTTATCTATAGCTAAATCTCAAGAATTTTTTTTTTTTTTGAACTTGGCCACGGGTAAAACCGTGTCTAGAAAATAATTTTATTTTTTTTTAAATGTGTATCTTAGCCACAGTTTTATCTATGGTTAACTCTGAAAAGAAAAAAAATTGTTTTTTTGAATTTGGCCATGGATATAACCATGGCTAGAAATAATTTAATTTTTTTTAAAAAAAATGTATAGCTTAGCCACGGTTTAATCCGGGGCTAACTCTCAAGAAAATTTTTTTTTTTTTGAACTTGGCCACGGATAAAATCGTGGTTAGAAACTAATTTAATTTTTTAAAAAAAAACTGTATAGCTTAGCCACGGTTTTATCCGTGGCTAACTCTTAAGAAAAAATTTTGATTTTTTGAACTTGGCCACAGATAAAACGGTGGCTAGAAAATAATTTAATTTTTTTAAAAAATGTGTATAGCTTATCCATGGTTTTATCCGTGACTAACTCTCAAGAAAAAAATTTGTTTTTTTTGAACTTGGCCACAGACAAAACCACGACTAGAAACTAATTTAATTTTTTTTTAAAAAATGCATAGCTTAGCCACGGTTTTATCCTTGGCTAAATCTCAAGAATTTTTTTTTTAACTTGGCCAGGGATTAAACCGCGGCTAGAAAATAATTTAAATCTTTTAAAAAAATGTATAGCTTAGCCACGGATTTATCCATGGCTAAGAAAAAAATTTATTTTTTTTAATTTTAAATGTCTCACTTATATTGCTCAATCCGACATTTCGGGAGTTAAAAAGGTTTAAACCATTTCAAAATCGTATTGTTTTCGTCATGATTATTATATTTTGTATCTCATGAGTTAAATAATACAATTTATTTCAAGAAATATTTTTTTTCCTTTTTCAGTGATATACATGACCGACTTCGTAGTTCGGTAACGATTGTATACTAATGTCAGTTAACTTGCCACAAATTATCAAAAAATTGACTTTATTTGGTAGCTCAACTATGCTAATTAGTTTTCAAGTTGTATTACTCCAATTGAACGATTACGTTTAAGCTAAATAACAAAATGCCCGATTAGAAAAAAGTCAACTGCTAATTTTGATTTTTAGCCACAAAAAAATCCGTAGCCAATGAACTTTATTTAATTTTTTTTTAAATAGGCCCTTTAGCCACGGTTTTATCCGTGGCTAAAAAACCGTGGCTAAGGATTATTTTTTTTTTTTGAAAAATGGCTTGGTTTTATCCGTGGCTAAGAAATTTTTTTTTTTTATTTTAAATGGCTCACTTCTATCGCTGATCCGATATTTTGGGAGTTAGAAATGTTTAAACCATTTCAAAATCTTATTGTTTTCGTCATGATTACTATATTTTTGTATTTTATGAGTTAAATAATACAATTTATTTCAAGAAATACATTTTTCCTTTTTTAGTAATATATATGAACAACTTCGTAGTTCGGTAACAATTGTATACTAATGTCAGTTAATTTGTCACAAATTATCAAAAAATTGACTTTATTTGGTAGTTCAACTATGTTGATTAGTTTTCAAGTTGTATTACTCCAATTGTACGATTACATCTAAGCTAATTAACGAAAACGCCCGATTCGAAAAAAGTCAACTGCTAATTTTGACGGACTTATCAATCCGTGGCTAAGAAAACAAATTATTTTTTTTCATTTTAAATGGCTCACTTATATCGCTCGATCCGACATTTCGGGAGTTAAAAAGGTTTAAACCATTTCAAAATCGTATTCTTTTCATCATGATTATTATATTTTTGTATTTTACGAGTTAAATAATACAATTTATTTCAAGAAATACGTTTTCCCTTTTTCAATGATATATATGAATGACTTCATAGTTCGGTGACAATTATATACTAATGTCAGTTAACTTGTCACAAATTATCAAAATATTGACTTTATTTGGTAGTTCAACTGTGTTGATAAGTTTTCAAGTTGTATTGCTTTATGATTGCGTCTCATTGTTGTCCTTAATTCTATAATTTTAAAAGTTTTTACTTTATGTTTATTGTAGACGGAAAAATATGGACATCGGCCTTCTGTTGATGAAAAATTTGAGGCTCTCCATTATTGGAAAGACGAGGATGGAAACGAGCATTATGTGGATGAGCGAGCAAAGACAACTTTGGTGAGTTTGCTATATTTATTTATCTTTAGATATTATTGCTAAGTACGTTTTTATAACAATTATGTATGTTTTTCTTGCAGGAGAGATTCGGAGCTAATTGTGACGAAGGAATTTCACTAAGCGCATGAATTCCAAGATCAACACAAAATGAAATGGTACAAAACAAATTTCTACCAGCCATCATAAAGCCAATGTCAGCAGAATTGAACTTGAACTATACGTGGCCTTGTTATACCAAGACACGAATCATCAAAGATGACTCTTTTCATCTAGCCATCCTAGTTTCCAGTCGATATACTGTTTTTGTTCAAATTCTGCAAGCACCGCTAAAAACTAACCACATAAATATTATCCTAGGTAACTAAAATCCCCCCCACACTTAGATGGTACTTTGTCCCCAAAGTACAAAAATAAGTTTAAACAAGAGGCACAATTGAGACTATAACTACTATGATTATGGTAATAAAAACACTAATGAAAAGTAAAGAAAAGGATACAAAACACTTGAGGTCAGACGGTGTCATAGAACTCTGTCTCATCCCCCTCCTCCTTGGGTGGTTGGGCTGGACTGCATGGTAAGGATTTTTCCGTGGCAAGAATTTAGCCACATTGGCCACGAAAAAATCCGTGGCTAATCTTTTGCGCCACATTGGCCACGGACTAGACACAAAAAATCTATGATTAAATTTTCCCATGTCGTTGCGTTCCGCCATGTCTAATCTGTGGCTAATAGCCACGGATTTTTTTCGTGACTAAAATCTATGGCTAATTGGTCTTTTTCTAGTGATGATATGTGAAGATACAGTGGTTAAACCACAGCAACTTGGAAACACAAAGAGACTATGCGTAACCAATATCCTGTGCTATACAACAATTGAGAAGCTACAAGTTTTGAGGACCAAAGTAGGGAGAATCTTGAGACCCAAAATTTTTCAATATTTATTTTGTTTTAGTAATCATTAATTATTCGTTTTCCATTTTGTTCTATTTTATGTAGTTAAGTTTTTCTGTTTGTCATTGGCTCAGTTGATCAACCATTCCTAATCTTTAACATTAGAGGTTATTAAAACATCCACTATGAAACTAATTTCTTTATTTTAATAAAAGAAAGTTTGGATTCAAGTAGTAGTTAGAATACTTTATTTCATTTTATTCAGTCTATTCATCAAGAACCCATGGCCCAATGTCGTAGACCCATGGGTAAACAACTAGAATGTGGTCTTGGTAAGAGAGGTCTAACCCCTTACTGAGCGAGTGTCACTAATTTCCAATTACTAGTGTTTTGCTGACTCAACCATCAAGTAGAATGACCAAGAGCTATTTTGGGGATGGTGAAGGTATAGATTTAGGATTTTTTTTAACGTATTTTTGTTTTTCATCTTTTGCTACTACATCAGCCTCTTTAAAATGATTTATGATTTTGAGTATTGTTTCCTAGATTAGAATTTTCATACCTTCGGGTTGGGTTGTAATAAGTAAATAATGGAGTTAACACCAAATTTGGGTTTGACATATGAATAAATGTTGTTTGTGGTATTGCGTATGTTCTGTATCCAGGGATTGCTGCCTCTGAACCCTCTAGGTGAAGGGGCAGTGCCAGTTGGATTGCCGACGCACTGTAGATGTGGAGCATGACATTGTTTAAGAGTGTTGCGAGAATTTTAAATATGTGAGAGTCAACAATGTTCCAAACATCCTCGTCATTGGTTAAAGGAGTTCTCCATCCTACGGTCGTCAATTCGCTTGACAATAGTATTTGTTGATCTCGCTTTGAGTATGTTTCCTAGATTAGAATTTTCATACCTTCGGGTCGGGTTGTAATAAGTAAATAATGGAGTTAACATCAAATTTGGGTTTGCCATATGAATAAATGTTGTTTGTGGTATTGCGTATGTTCTGTATCCAAGGATTGCTGCCGCTGAACCCTCTAGGTGAAGGGGCAGTGCCGGTTGGATTGCCGACGCACTGTAGATGTGGAGCATGACATTGTTTAAGAGTGTTGCGAGATTTATAAATATGTAAGAGTCAACAATGTTCCAAACATCCTCGTCATTGGTTAAAGGAGTTCTCCATTCTACGGTCATCAATTCGCTTGACAATAGTATTTGTTGATCTCGCTTTGATACCTTTTTCTAGACCTCAACCATCACATCCATCATAAAGAGCCTTTAGAGAAAACCAAACCTTTTTCCCCCTCTCAGTTGTGAAATCCAAATGGTATAAGTTTTTTAATAGATGTGCAAACCTTAAGGGGTGTAGATGTAAAGTTTGACGGGTGAGGTGTTCTATTTTTTGTGTAATTTTAACAAACCTCAGGGAAGGTATTTGTAATTAACCTTTTATTCAAAAATTAGTCAAAATATTGAACGGGAGTATTTTGGAAAAACCATACAATTTTTCAGACAAATTGTCACAGGAATGAGTAGTGAGCGATCTACTACACCCTTGTAGCTTAGTTGTCCCATTGAACCAAGATCTTGGGATCTCCACTAGACAAGGTTGGGTTACCGCTACCCGAGTCTTTAACTGGTGGGTTTTAACCCTATTCCCCTCAACAAGCAGTATACTTCATCTCTAGGAAGGCCTTTGGTTAACGGATTCGCTAGATTCTCCTTTGATTTCACATAATCAAGAGAGATAATTCCACTCGCGATCAACAACCTAATGGTATAATGTCACCGACGAATGTGTCGAGACTTACCATTATACCCGCCACTCTGTGCCCTTCCTATAGCTGCTTGACTATCACAGTGTATAGCTATAGCAGACACCGGTTTTGGCCAACACAGAATATCCTCCAAAAAATTTCTCAGCCATTCAGCCTCCTCTCCAGCTTTATCCAAAGCTATAAACTCTGATTCCATTGTGGATCGAGCTATACAAGTTTGTTTAGAGGATTTCCAAGATACTGCAGCTCCGCCTATTGTAAATACATATCCACTGATGGACTTAGTCTTTTGTATCAGATATCTAATTAGCATCGTTGTATCCTTCTAATATAGCTGGATATCTTGTATAGTGTAATCCATAGTTCACTGTGTGTCTCAAATATTTCAGCACTCTAATTAGCGCTTTCCAATGTTCGTTACTTGGATTACTTATAAATCTACTAAGTTTGTTTACTGAGTAGGCTATATCTGGACGAGTGCAGTTTGTTATATACATTAAACTGCCTATTATACGAGTATATTCTAGCTGTGCCACGAGTTCACCATGATTTTTGGCTAGAAGTACACTTAAGTCCACGGGTGTTTTTACAGGTGGACTATCATATGCATTAAACTTTCTGAGCACTTTCTCAACATAGTGAGTTTGTGATAATGCTAGTCTTTCAGACGTCTTGAGCATTTTAATTCCTAATATGACATCTGCAACAACCATATCTTTCATATCAAAATGTTTCTTCAACATTTTTTTAGTATTCACGATGATATCATGATTACTACTCATAATCAATATGTCGTCTACATAAAGATAGACTATGATATAAGCATTCGGTATGCTTTTAATAAATACACACTTATCACACTCGTTAATTCGGAAACCATTTGACAACATTGTCTTGTCAAATTTTACATGCCATTGTTTTTTAATTTTTCATTTTAAAAATATTTTTAAAAAATTAAATCTAGCCACGGATAAATCCGTGCCTAAAAAATTATTAAAAAAAAAAGCTAGACCTAGCCCAACCAGGCCCACAACAGACCCAACCCGCGCGCCTACCAGCCCAGCAGTGCGACCCGGCCCAGCTCGGCGTGCCCATTTCAATTAATTGAATTTCACCATTACAAGTGGGACTTGAACTTGAGACCTCTTGGAAAATTGCCAAGCGAATTACCGCTAGGCTAAGATGAGCTTCTTGATTAAAATGTCATGGCAAGAATATTTATATACATTTATATATTGAATTTTGTTATCAAATTTTACTGATTTATATCTATATGTGAATATATTTTATCAATTCATACTTATTATGATTTAATTAAGATATATTAAATCGTGCAAATTATAATTCTTTCTAATTTTACTTTTATCCACAGATAATTTTGGGATACAAATTCAAAATTAAAAAAATTATAACTTTGACCTTATAAAAATTTGAAATTTTTCATCGATTATTTTGACTCAATTTAAGAAATTAAAGTGATCTTATTCATTGTATGTCAAAATATCAATTTATTTACTTAAATTTAGTGTAGTTGACAAAATAAAATCAATCAAATTTGAAAATATAGTGTCATCTATAGATCAATACTTTCAAAATATAATTGACCGATTAGCTATTAAGACAATATAAAACAAAATATTCGATTCGTATGCTTAAATAAATTGATTAAATGTTTAAAAAATTTGATTAAATGTTTAAAAAAATTGAATTTATTTATTGGCCACGGATTTATCCGTGGCCAAGTCAAAATTTTTTTAAAAAAAATTGAATTTATTTATTGGCCACGGATAGTCCAAATTTTTTTAAAAAAATTTAAATTTATTAAATCCGTGGCCAATGGTCAAAACTTCATGTTGACTTTTGCCGAATCGTGCGTTTTCGTTAATTAGGTTAGACGGAACCGTACGATTGGAGCAATACAACTTCAACACTAATCAATCTGCTTGAATGTCTATTTTTTTGATAATTCCTATACAAGTTAACTGACGTTAGCATACATTGGCACCGGACTACGAAGTCATTCGTATATGTCACCGAAAGAGAAAAATGTATTCTCGCTAAGCAAACTGTAATTTTCAATGCATAAGATGGGAAAATATAATAACCGCGATGAAAAAAATATGATTTTGAAATGACTCGAATCTTTTGGTGTCCCGTAATGTCGGATCGGGCGATTTAAGCAAATCATTTAAAATAAAAAAAATTAAAATTACTTATTGGCCACGGATTTATCCGTGGCCAAGCCCAAATTTTTTTTAAAAACAATTTAATTTATTTATTGGCCACGGATAAATCCATGGCCAAGTCCAATTTTTTTTTTAAAAAATTAAAATTTATTTACTGGTTACGGATAAATCCATGGCCAAGTCCAAATTTTTTAAAAAAAATTTAAATTTATTTATTGGCCACGGATCAAAACTTCATGTTGACTTTTGCCGAATCGTGCATTTTCGTTAATTAGGTTAGATGGAACCGTATGATTGGAGCAATACAACTTCAACACTAATCAATCTGCTTGAATGTCCATTTTTTTGATAATTCCTATACAAGTTAACTGACGTTAGCATACATTGATACCGGACTACGAAGTCATTCGCATATGTCACCGAAAGAGAAAAATGTATTCTCGCTAAGCAAACTGTAATTTTCAATGCATAAGATGGGAAAATATAATAACCGCGATAAAAATAATATGATTTTGAAATGACTCGAATCTTTTGGTGTCCCGTAATGTCGGATCGGGCGATTTAAGCGAATCATTTAAAATTAAAAAAAATTAAAATTACTTATTGGCCACGGATAAATCCGTGGCCAAGTCCAAATTTTGATTAAAAAAATTAAATTTATTTATTGGCCACGGATAAATCCGTAGCCAAGTCCAAATTTAAAAAAAATTAAATTTATTTATTGGCCACGGATTTATCCGTGGCCAAGGCCAAATTTAAAAATAAATAAATAAATTTATTAAATTTATTGGCCACAGGTAAATCCGTGGCCAGGTCCAAATTTAAAAAAAAATTAAATTTATTTATTCGCCACGGATAAATCCGTAGCCAAGTCCAAATTTTAAAAAAAATTAAATTTATTTATTGGCCAAGTCCAAATTTTGAAAAAAAAAATTTATTTATTTATCGGCCACGGATAAATCCGTAGCCAAGTCCAAATTTAAAAAAAAATTAAATTTATTTATTGGCCACGGATCAAGTCCAAATTTTTTTTAAAAAAAAATAAATTTATTTATTTATGTTTTTCTTTTAAATAAATTGAAATAGCCACGGAATTGTGGATATTTGGCCACGGATAAATCCGTGGCCATATGTTTTCCTTTTTTTTTATATCCGTGGCCATTTCCGTAGCTATTGGCAACCGATTTCATCCATGGCTAAAAATCGGTGGCCAAAACCGCGTTTTCTAGTAGTGTAAGTCGGTACAATGACTTAATGAGTCTACACACCTTATTTTCTTGTCCCGGAGCAACAAAGCCTTCGGGCTGCTCCATATAAATCTCCTCTTCTAACTCACCATTTAGAAAAGCTGTTTTAACGTCCATTTGGTGTATCTCAAGGTTATGCAAGGCTACAATAGCAATGAGAACCCTTATAGATGTTATTCTCGTCACAGGCGAGTAAGTATCAAAGAAATCAAGGCCTTCTTTTTGTTTAAACCCTTTGGTAACCAACCTAGCCTTGTACTTATCAATAGTTCCATCTGCTTTATACTTTCTCTTGAGAATCCATTTACATCCCAATGGTTTTGTACCAGCTGGGAGATCAACTAATTCCCTAGTATGATTGTGCATAATGGAATCTATCTCACTGTTTATGGCTTCCTGCCACAACGGAGCATCTGGACCAGACAACGCTTCGTTAATTGTTCTAGGCTCGTCATCTGACATATAAGTTAGGAAGTTCGGACCAAAGCTCTTAGCTATTCTTGCTCTTTTGTTGCGCCTTGATTCATCAGTTTCTTGTTGATCACCAATAGCAGCATCATAAGTTCTTTTATTTGAACTTTCTTCCCTAGAACCTTCATCTTTCTTTTCTTTGGATGGAAAGATGTCTTCAAAAAATATAGCATTCCTTGACTCAATAACTGTATTTTCAGTTATGTCGGGAATTGTTGACTTGTATACAAGAAACCAATATGCACTACTATTGTGTACATATCCTATAAATACACAATCAACTGTTTTCGGCCCTACTTTCACTTGTTTAGGCTTACGCACCTCTACCTTAGCCAAACACCCCCACACTTTGAGGTATTTATAAGAAGGCACATGTACTTTCCATAACTCATACGGAGATTCCTTCTTACTTTTATGGGGTATTTTGTTAAGAATGTGGTTAGCCAAAAGAATGGCTTCCCCCCACAAGTTATGGGGTAGCCTTGAGCTTATCAACAAAGCATTCATCATCTCTTTTAGAGTGCGATTTTTGTGTTCAACAACACCATTAGATTGTGGTGAATATGGAGCTGTGGTTTGATGAATTATGCCATTTTTAGAGCAAAACTCATCAAATGGAACGTCGTATTATCCACCTCTATCACTACTAATTACTTTAATTCGCTTGCTAAGTTGATTTTCAACCTCATTCTTATAATTTTTAAATTCCTCTAAGGCTTCACCTTTGCTTCTTAGCAAAAATACACAACAGAACCTTGTGTTGTCATTAATAAAAGTTATAAAATACTTTTTCCCACCCCTAGTTTGCACAAACTTTAAGTCCCAGATATCACTGTGAATTAACTCTAGAGGTTCAATATTTCTTTCAACTGAATGAAAAGGTGTTTTATTTAGTTTTACCTCAACGCAAATCTCACACCTTTTATTCGAGTCAAAATTAAATGAAGCACAAGCGGAAGCGGAAGGAAATGGGGCTTGAGGATCTAATCGTTCGACTTCGGATAGAAGAAGACAACCGAAAATCTGAGATCAAATCAAACAAGCTGCAAATGGAGGCAAATGTGAATTTGGTGGAACCAAATCCTAGCAAGAAGTGTAAGCGTCCTAGCGGTGGTCATAAAACTAATAATGCCAAGAAGTTCAAAGGGGCCTGCTTTTATTGCGGCAAGCCGAATCATATGGCCAAAGACTACAGGGCCCCTAAGAAAAGCAAAGGCAAGAAGGACCAGGCTAAGTTGACCGAAAACATAGGTGTACCGGTTGACATGTCTGAGTTGAACCTCTCGACAGTGGTATTCGAAGTAAACTTGATCGACAACCCGAGAGAGTGGTGGATCGACACCGGAGCTATGCGCCACATTTGTTTGGATAAAGAGTTGTTCACTTCATATACTTCGATCAATGGACGCAAGCTATTCATGGGCAACTCAGCAACCTCCCCAATCGTCGGTTTGGGCAAAGTGGTTTTGAAGATGACCTCGGGCGAGCTAACCCTGATAGATGTGCTGCATGTTCCAGATATTTGTACACTAGTTAATTCGTAAACTATTTGACAACATTGTCTTGTCAAATTTTACATGCCATTGTTTTGGAGCTTGTTTAAGTCCGCACAACGACTTAACGAGCCTACACACCTTATTTTCTTGTCCCGGAGCAACAAAGCCTTCGGGCTGCCATATAAATCTCCTCTTCTAACTCACCATTTAGAAAGGTTGTTTTAACGTCCATTTGGTGTATCTCAAGGTTATGCAAGGCTACAATAGCAATGAGAACTCTTATAGATGTTATCCTCATCACAGGCGAGTAAGTATCAAAGAAATCAAGGCCTTCTCGTTGTTTGAAGCCTTTAGCTACCAACCTAGCCTTGTATTTGTCTATAGAACCATCTGCTTTATATTTTCTTTTGAGAATCCATTTACAACCTAGCCTTATATTTTCTTTTGAGAATCCATTTACTACCTATAATTGTCATTCGACTTAAATTGTTATTTTGCAGGTGAGATGGGAAAAATACCATCAGGGAGACGAAAAGTGGAAGTCAAGAGTTGGGTACTTACGCAAAATATTTTGGGTATCAACCTAATTTCAGCCATTTAGAGAAGAAGCGAATCTGTATGTTTGGGTACGTACCCAAAATATTTCGAGTATGTACCCAGTTTCAGTCATTGGGGAGTTAAATGAATCTCTAAGTTTGGGTACGTACCCAAAATATTTTGACAGCAATTAATATCTTTCCATGTTCGATTAGGACTCTATTTTTGGAAGGCGGCACTAGAGTTTTTCAGCCCTTCTTAAGTCCATAAACATTGACACAACTGATATTCATGTTTTTAGCTAGATTTTAGGTTTTAGAACTTTTCTTTTTTCATATTTTTCATCTTTTGGGGATTTTTGGAGAACGGAAGAAGGAAGAAATCAAGAGGCGAGGGAAGAACAACCGAACGAGGGAAGTTTACGTCTGAAATTTTCGTCGAATAAGTTTAATTCTTCTCAATTCATGAATTCTTTTCCAGATTTCGTTCTTGTTTTTAGTTTCATTATGAACTAAGTTAATTGTTAAGTGTAATGATGGTGTAGTTCACCTTTTTCGCTATTCTATGAAAATCCCATGTTTTTGAATCTATTTTCGTATATTTTTGTGTGATTCTTGTTTAATGCTTTAATGCTTGGTTAGGGTTTGATCACCCCTAATTCATGAATTGAGGATTGGTGATGAGGTCGAGAGACGATTCACGATTGTAGCTCTAATTAGACGAGATCAATTGTTGCTAAAGTTGCATGAGAATGAATTTAATATTGATTGAGCCTTAAGGCAATGATTAAAATTTATACAAATAATTTCTAAAGCTGGGATTAATTGAATGAGAATTGGTTAGTCTTAGGCTTAGAAGGGATTGCATGAATTAATTCCGTAATGCTCGAGAGAGATTGTAGATATATTTGTTCCTAGGCTTCACACAACCACGAAATTACTCAACTTAGGGATTGGATTAGAATAGGGAATTAGGTGAATGAAACCACCTTGCACTTGCATTTCTCGCCTTGATTATTTGTTATTATTGTTATGCGTGAGTTGTTTTTATTAAGAACTTAGGTTTTATTTAGTAAATCAAAACCACTACTCAATTTGATCCATTTAGCTAAACAACATGAGTCACTTTCACGGGCCAAATCACAATCCCTGTGGGATTCGACAATCTACTCACTTTGTATTACTTGTACGACTGCGTGCACTTGTACAGCTTCCAACAAGTTTTTGGCGCCTTTGCCGGGGATTGACGCATTTGACTGTGATACTAGCTTGTGTGTTTAGACTAAATTTTTTCTTTTTAGTTATTTATTTATTTTTGTTATTTTTGTTGCTGAGTTTGTCTTTCTTCTTATATAGGTGTTTTTTTTGGTGTATGATTACGAGGCGTGCAAGTTCACGAGCTAAACTAGTGCCTTTGGACCTTGAAATTGAAAGAGCCAACAGAAGGAGGAACATAGCGAGAAGAGCTAGAATAGCTCAGGAATGTATCATAGCTGACAACCAGAACAACGGAGGTAATGGTGCCAATGATCAAAATACACCACCGGGTGATCAAAATGCAAGAACATTGTGGGACTTCATTGTACCCCAAGCCAAAGGAGCTAGAACGGGGATACAAAGACCGCGCATTGAGGTGAACAATTTAGAGATTAAGCCAACCCTATTGAACATGGTGACCAATAACGTTCAATTCTATGGCTTACCGAATGAAGACCCTCACCAGTATCTAGATAACTTTCTAGAGTTATGTGATACCATCAAGATCAATGGGTCATCGGACGATGCAATAAGACTAAGGATTTTTCCTTTCTCTTTAAGGGATAAAGCCAAAATCTGGCTCAATTCGGTGCCTAGCGGGTCCATTACAAATTGGGAACAATTGTCACATGCGTTCCTAACGAAGTACTTCCCACCAGTCAAGACTGCCAAGCTGCGAAATGATATTTCCACCTTTTCACAAAATGGGTGGGAGTCACTATACGAGGCGTGGGAGAGATAAGAGGAGCTGTTAAGGAGGTGTCCTCACCATGGACTACCCAGATGGATGGTGGTGCAGACGTTTTATAATGGGTTACGGGAAAACACCAAGAGTACAATTGATGCAGCCGCTGAAGGTTCTTTGGTTACCAAAACTGTGGACGATAGCTACAACTTGATTGAGGAGATGGCGATCAATAACTACCAATGGTTGGCGAAATCCAAGGGGTTAAGTTAGAGCTCAATGCCATCGCATCGCTACAAGCTCAGGTAAGCGCTCTAACTCACAAATTGGATTCCTTGAATGGTAACAACTTGAACGTTAGCCCTAAGCCTTCTTGTGAATTATGTGGCAATTTTAATCATATTTCCACTGATTGCTCGTTTGGGACTCCATTTCCTGTTGTTTCAAATGAACAGGTAAATTTTGTAGGAGTGAATATGCATGGAAATATGCAGGGGAGACAAGCCAATAACCCCTACTCCAACACATACAACCCAGGGTGGAGGAATCACCCTAATTTCTCTTGGGGTGGTCAGAATGTGAACAGGCCATAGCTCCCATTAGGATTCCAACAGAACTATCCCCCGCAGCAAGAGAAGGTGAGCCCCCTAGAAACAAAGATGGACAAGTTCATTGATGCTTTGGGGTTAAAGATGGCGTCGCAGGAGGAGAGATTGCAAAGGATCGAAGGGAAGTTCGATCAAATCACAAAGAACCACTCCTCCTCCATTCACAATCTAAAGGTTCAAATGGGTTAATTGGCTAATGCATTGACCAACAAGGTTCGCGGTAATCTCCCAAGTAACACAGAAACCAACCCCAAGGAGCAATGCAAATCGATCATGCTTAGAAGTGGAAAGGAGTTGGAACCCCCAAAATTACCAAGTGCTGAAAGAAAAGAAGAGGGAGATGGCAAAGTGCTTGACGATGCAAAAAGCAATGACAAAGAAGAAGGGGAAAAGCGGGTCAATCAAGCTCCAATGGTGCCAAAGGTAAATCCCTATGAGACTAAGGTATCATTTCCACAAAGACTGAGGCAAGCTCAATAGGAACAACAAAGGAATAAGTTCCTTGACATTTTCAAGAAGCTACACATCAATATCCCATTCGCCGAGGCATTAGCAAACATGCCACATTACACCAAATTCTTAAAGGAGATTATTTCAAATAAGAGGAAGCTAGAAGAGTTCCAGACTGTGGCATTAACAGAGGAGTGCAGCAGCATCATTTCTCAAAAGTTGCCCTTGAAATTGAAAGATCCAGGGAGTTTTACTATCCCTTGCATGATTGGTAAATTTGAATTTTCTAAGTGTTTGTGTGATTTAGGATCTAGTTTTAACTTGATGCCTTTTTCTGTTTTCAGGAAATTAGGTGTCGGCGACTTATCCCCCACCACCATTTCCTTGCAATTGGTGGATCGATCACTCAAGCGACCCGTGGGGGTAGTGGAGGATGTCCTAGTCAAAGTCGGGAAGTTCATTTTTTCGGTGGATTTTGTGGTGCTTGACTTCGAAGCCGATAGAGAGGTGTCGTTGATCCTAGGAAGGCCGTTCATGAACATTGGAAGAACATTAGTAGACGTCAACGCAGGAAAATTGACTCTCAGACTTGGGGATGAGAGTATTGACTTTGATGTGTTCAAAGGGGTTAGATGCCTTATTGAGGATGATCATTGCATGAGGGTAGATGCAACCGATGATTGTGTGAGAGAAGTGATGGGGGGAAATGAGAGCGATGTAAAAGGGGAGAACTCAGAAATTGAGGTAGAGGAAAAAAAGGAATCGATGTATGAACAGCCGCCGGAAATTTTGAGTCCTACGCCTCCCTCGCACATTCAACCCCCTACATTAGAGCTGAAACCATTGCCTCCAAATCTAATGTATTTGTGGGAGAAAATGAGACATTGCCGGTCATTTTGGGTGCACAGTTGTCGGTCGAGCAAAGAAAGAAAGTGGTGGAGATCATTCAGAAAAGAATCACGGCAATTGGATATCAGATTTCCGATATCAAGGGAATTAGCCCCTCCGTATGCATGCATAAGATCTAGATAGAGGAAGATGCAAAGCCGAGCAGGGAAGCACAGAGAATACTAAATGAGCACATGCAGGAAGTTGTGAGAAAAGAAGTGATCAAGCTCTTAGATGCGGGGATTATATATCCCATATCGGATAGCAGTTGGGTTAGCCTGATTCAATGCGTTCCGAAGAAAGGAGGGATGCAATTGGTAGAAAATGATAATGGGGAGGAGATTTCTACTAGACTACTAGTTGGGTGGAGAGTGTTTAAGTTCTGCTACTAGAAAAGATCATTTCTCTTTACCATTTATTGATCAAATGTTGGAAAGAGTTACCGGTCATGCTTATTATTGTTTTCTTGATGGTTTTTTTAGGGTATTTATAGATTCCCATTGCACCGGAGGACTAAGAGAAGACAACCTTGGGCACTTTTGCATATTGGAGAATGCCATTTGGACTGTGCAATGCACTGGCCACTTTCCAATGATGCATGACAGCGATATTCTCAGACATGGTGGAAAAGTCCATGGAGATCTTTATGGATGATTTCACGATTTTTGGAGATTCGTTTGAGGAATGCTTGACAAATTTAGAGAGAGTCCTTCAACGATGTGGCGAAACAAACTTGGTGTGGAATTGGGAGAAGTGCCATTTTTTGGTCAATGAGGGCATCGTGTTGGGGCACAAGATCTCTTCCAAATGGATTCAAGTTGATCGGGCGAAGGTCGAAGTGATTGAGAAGTTGTCAGCCCCCACATCCGTGAAGGTTGTTAGGAGTTTCTTGGGCCATGCTGGGTTCTATAGGCGATTTATTAAGGATTTCTCTTTAATTGCTAAACCGTTATTCAATTTGTTAGCTAAAGATGTTGTGTTCGAATTTGATGATTCGTGTATTGATGCTTTTAACATGTTGAAGCAGGCTTTGATCTCGGCACCCATCATCACTCCACCGAATTGGTCCTTGCCCTTTGAACTTATGTGTGACCCTAGCAATTTTGCGATTGGGGTAGTGTTGGGGCAAAGGAAAAACAAACAGTTGCATGTGGTTTCCTATGCCAGCCGGGCTCTCTTGGAGACCCAAATTAACTATGCCATCATGAAAAAAGAGATGCTAGCGATTGTTTATGCTTTCGATAAGTTTTGGCCATATTTACTTGGTTCCAAAGTGATCGTTTACACCGATCATGTTGCAAAAAAGATTCAAAACCAAGATTAATTAGATAGGTTTTGCTTTTGCAGGAATTCGATGTGGAGATCCGGGATAAGAAGGGCTCGAAAAATGTGGTAGCGAACCATCTCTCCCGATTAGAGCACATTGGAAAATCAAATGAGGTGAGTGAAAAGATAAATGAATACTTCCCGGAGGAATCCTTGCTTCAAATCGAGGTAAGTGCACCATGGTATGAAGACATCGTGAACTTCTTAGCTTGCGGAATTATCCCTCATGGGTTTAATCACCAGCAAAAGAAGAAATTCTTTCATGATTGTAAGTTCTATTTTTGGGATGATCCTTTGTTGTTTAAAGAACGTGCCGATGGGGTGATTAGGAGATGTGTGCCTGGAGTTGAAATGCATGATATTTTGAGTTATTGTCATGGTTTGGCATATGGTGGTCATTTTAGTCCATCCAAAACTGCATCTAAGGTATTAGAATGTAGGTTGTATTGGCCAAACATATTTTGAGATTGTAGAAACTTTGTAGCCCAATGTGATTCGTGTCAAAAAACAGGAAACATCTCCAAGAGGAATGAGATGCCCCTCAACAACATACTTGAAGTTGAACTATTCGATATTTGGGGCATTGACTTCATGGGGCCGTTTCCCTCCTCTTATGGTAACAATTATATTCTTGTGGGGGTAGATTATGTGGCACCCCTCCCGCTAGGATCTTCCTATACGGTTGGAGACCACCGACGATCGTACTGAGCACAAATTTTGCAATTCACACCCAGTACGAACGCCTAACTTAACAATACGCAGTGGAGGTAGAGTAAAATATGCAACATGGATAATATATATAACTATGTTTAGTACAACCAAGTAGTGCAACCGAGTACAACATCAAAATAGCCAACTAGTGGCATCAAGTAGCAAACTACAGATTATATAGCAAGATAAAGTGAAATGAAGTTTTAATATAACTGGAGGAGTGGCAACCATCCTATGCACGCCCATTATTCTGATTCTGAGGCAATGAATAAAAAGAAACGAGGGGTTAAGTCCAGATGACTTAGTGAGGCCACATATAGATAGATATATAATTGACTGAAAATGAGACTCAAATCAGTTAAACCATAATAAAGTGCACGTAGTGTGAAATGTAACTTGATAATAATAACTGAACTGAGTAATACGGACAGTGAGCCCAAGACGGAGTCTCCAACCTTATAACTACCCAAAACAGATTAATCATAATAGAAACCCTTATGCCTCCCTTATCGAGAAGCCACCTCGACACTAAACAAGACGGAGATGTATCACGCGTCCGTGGAATACATCGCTCCAATCCCTACTACAGTCATCCTCCGGCTGTACGTAGAAATTGGTTCCACAAAATGGTATCATATAAAAGGTTCCATCGACGGTCCGTTCCGCCCGATGAAATTCCTCTTATAAGTACTTGGGCCCAAACTTCCCAAGGGCGTCCCCAAGGGTAAACGGAAATATAACGGAACAGATATGGCTCACAACTTGTCAACAAAGCAATAACTTATTTTCACACCCGGGATACATAGAAATATAATTAAAATATGATACCCCAAAAGTGTCAAAAGTCATTTCGGGACAGATACAACTGGTAATATCAGAGAATGCAATATTTTTGAAAATAACTTGTCTTATATGTATGGAAAACATTTTCCAAAAGATTTGATAGCATAAATTCAATAAGGTAGGCTATACGAATAATATTTATATCATATAGTTCAAAGCCCCAGAAAGGAATTGACAAAGCACTCACCTTAGGAGTTTATCAAGTTTATAGATTTGTTTCGGCTAGATCAACTTGACTTCCTCCTAAAATTTACATTAATAGCTATAATTAGGATACTACTTATTAATCTTTATATAAAGGATAACCTAACTACTTATATTCTTGAACTAACACAATACTCATATAATCATAATTTAGAAATTAAGACACTAACTTATACCTAGTATCTACTTTAAGAAAATATTGTACATTTTCACATAATCTCACATAAAACATAAGGAACGTATTGTCATATTTTAAATTATAAAAGCATATTAAAACCATATTTTGGAATAATAACTAAGCATGCTTTATTCCTAATTTTATGATCATAGAGCATAATTACAACTTAAAAAACATGCTTTCTAGCAAGTATTTGAAAGAATAGCATTCAAGAAAATAGAATGTAACATAAGACTTATGTCTAAGTTAATCATGAAATATCAACTTATGAAAATCACTGTAAAAAAAATAAACAATCTACTAAACCAAGAGCATTGAAGCATGCTTGGCAAGAACTTTTACTCAAGAGCATTGAAGCATGCTTTTAGCATGAACTTTTACTCAAGAGCATTGAAGCATGCCTTAACAAGAACTTTTACTCAAGGTAAGCATGAATAACACTCTTATTTATGGGTTTAAGCAAGGTTTCTACCTTCAAGAGTATGTGAGGGAAATAAGGGAGTATATGGAAGGCTAATAGGTATATATGTATTAAAAAAAGAAGGTTTTATTGATGTATATATAGGTGGGGAAGATATTATATAAATAGGGAGTGTTTTGTGTGTTGAGAGTGGAGTGAGTGTGGGTGGGTGCTCTTAGGCGGGATTTTGTATGTTTGTGGAAGAAACTAGAGAGAGTATAGTGTGTGTATGTGTGTGGATGTTTTTGGGGTGGAGAAGTATGTGGGAGGTCCTATTTATAGTGGAGAATGAAGGTAGAAGGCAAGACTTGGGGACCAAGGTTTAATAAATGTAAATCTTTCCATTTAATGCAAATCTCCCAACTAGGCATAGAATTAAATACCAAATTAAATGAAATCTTCCACCTCCCTCCTCTATTTCTAGCCTTGGTGTAATCCTAATCCATGAGTCATGAATTTAGATGAATGGAAGACCACACAAGTGCACAATTTCTAGAAGAAATTCATCTTGTATTAGGGTAGGATATTTTAATAAAATATTAACACAAAATCAAATAAAATCTAATAAAATCTGATTTTGATTGTCCTCATCTTATAAAATCTGAAATCATAGCTTTATTTCATTAAAAATTAGAATTTGTATTTATTTATTTTTGTAAAAACTGAAAATTAGGGGTTTAGGGCATAAAATTAGGGTTTTTGAGCATAAAATCCGAAAATTTATAATTAATTTAGAAAAATTCCAAAATTATGAAATTTAATGTTTATAAATATGTATATATTCCAGAAATAAAAAAAATGTTCTAGTTATATTTTCAAAAATTGCAATTTAGGACAAAAGATTTCAAAAATTGTGTTAGAATGTCAAATTCGTTTAAAATTTGGAAAATCATGTAATTATCACCTCACATAATTCATATATAAAAGAAGGATCATACAAAACATGAAATATTAGAAAGCATGCATGTATATTATAAGAACCGGTTTATATTGTTGTTAGATCAAAAATTGGGATGTCACAGATTATGTCTCTAAATGGGTAGAGGCCATGGCATGCCCACACAATGATGCAAAAACGGTGGTTAGGTTTTTAAAGAAATTATTTACTAGATTTGGCACACCTAGAGCTGTAATAAGTGACTGGGGTAGTCACTTTAGAAATAAACCTTTGCAAACCTTGTTAACTAGATATAGAGTACATCACAAAATTGCTACACTGTCTCACCCACAAATGAGTGGACAAGTGGAAATCTCCAATAGGGAGTTGAGAAACATCCTAAAGAAAACGGTGAATGCATCTAGGAAGGATTGGGCAATGAAGCTCGATGATGCTTTGTGGGCATATCGAACTGCATTTAAAACCCCTATCGGAATGACTCCTTATAGGCTTGTTTTTGGTAAGGCATGTCACCTCCCACTCGAACTTGAGCATAAAGCATTTTGGGCAATTAAATTTCTCAATTTTGATGTGAAAGATGCAGGTGAAAAACCGTTGCTCCAACTAAATGAACTTGATGAGCTTCACCTCCACGCCTATGAAAATGCCAAGGTTGACAAGGAGAAAACAAAGAGATGGCATGATGCTCATATCGTGAGAAATGAATTCCATGAGGGGCAACGAGTGCTTTTATACAACTCCAAGTTACGGCTTTTCCCTGGGAAGTTGAAATCGCGTTGGATGGGGCCATTCCGGGTAACGAAAGTATTTCCCCATGGAGCAGTACAAATTGAAAATCATCAAGGGGAATATTTCATGGTAAATGGCCAACATTTGAAGGCATACGTGGGTGGAGATGTAGACCGAGTGGGGTCGACATCTTACGTTGATCTCGTCCGTTAAAAACATTGAAAGGAGTCGAGCTAAAGACTATAAACAAGCGCTTTTTGGGAGGCAACCCAAAATTTTGTGTTTCTTGTGTTTTTGATTTCTTTTAGTTTTGTGTGCTTTTGTTTGAGTAGACTACTTGAGGTTTTGATGTGATTTTTGGTTGAATTTTTGTTGTGTAGGGGATTTTCATTTTTGGAAGTTTAGGTACTTACGTGAGAAATTTTGCGTAATTACTCAGATTGGTGAAGCAGGTGTTTTTCGAGAGATGAAGAGAAAAACATTTTTTTTAATAAATCCTAAATATGTATACTTACGAAAAAAAATATATGTTTACACACTTAAGCTCTCTCCCCTACTTCTTTCCCTCTCTCTCTCGTCTCTCTCTCTTTTCCCCTCTTAAACCCTAGCTTCCCCTTTTTCCCTAAATTGCCCCCCCCCCCACCTCTGCCGCAGCTCCCTGACCCAGCAGTAGCCATCGCTGCTGTGTTCCGCACCACCAGCCACCCACCACAACGTTCTCCTCCACTGCCCAGATGCTCCACCACCAGCCTGCCCCAACAGCCAACCAACCAGCAGTAGCCGCCGAAAATCTGAGATCAAATCAAACAAGCTGCAAATGGAGGCAAAGGTGAATTTGGTGGAACCAAATGCTAGCAAGAAGCGTAAGCGTCCTAGCGGTGGTCAGAAAACCAATAATGCCAAGAAGTTCAATGGGGACTGCTTTTATTGCGACAAGCCAAATCATATGGCCAAAGACTGCAAGGCCCCTAAAAAAGGCAAAGGCAAAAGGACCAGGCTAACTTGACTGAAAACATAGGTGTACCGGTTGATATGTCTGAGTTCAACCTCTCGATAGTGGCATTCGAAGCAAACTTGATCAACAACCCGAGAGGTGGTGGATCGACACCGGAGCTACGCGCCACATTTGTTCGGATAAAGAGTTATTCTCTTCATATATTCCAATCAATGGACGCAAGCTATTCATGGGCAACTCAGCAACCTCCCCAGTCGTCGGTTTGGGCAAAGTGGCTTCGAAGATGACCTCGGGCAAGGAGCTAACCCTGATAGATATGCTGCATGTTCCAGATATTAGGAAAAATCTAGTTTTGGGGTCATTACTTGTAAAGGCAGGGTCTAGGCTAGTATTTGAGTCTGATAAAGTTGTACTGACTAAGAATGGCATGTTTATATGAAAAGGTTATTTAAACAACGGGCTATTCAAAATTAATGTAATGACTGTACTGCGCAACTTTGGTAATAATAAAATAACTGCTTCTACTTACTTGTCTGAGTGTTCAAATTTGTGGCATGTTAGATTAGGACATGTGAATTTTAACACTTTAAAAAAACTTGTAAACTTTGAATTATTGCCTTCATTTAGTTTTGATTCGAATAAAAGGTGTGAGATTTGCGTTGAGGCAAAACTAACTAAAACACCTTTTTATTCAGTTGAAAGAAATACTGAACCTCTAGAGTTAATTCAAAATTATATCTGTGACTTAAAGTTTGTGCAAACTGGAGGTGGGAAAAAGTATTTTATAAGTTTTATTGATGACAACACAAGGTTCTATTATGTATTTTTGCTAAGAAGCAAAGACGAAGCCTTAGAGATATTTAAAAATTATAAGAATGAGGATTGAAAATCAACTTAGCAAGCAAATTAAAGTAATTCGTAGTGATAGCGGTGGAGAAAACGGCGCTCCATTTGATGAGTTTTGCTCCGTAAAATGGCATAATTCATCAAACTACAGCTCCATATTCACCACAATCTAATGGTGTTGTTGAATGCAAAAATCACACTCTAAAAGAGATGATGAATGCTTTGCTGATAAGCTCAGGGCTACCCCAGAACTAGTGGGGGGAAGCCATTCTTTCGGCTAACCACATTCTTAACAAAATACCCCATAAAAATAAGAAGGAATCTCCGTATGAGTTATGGAAATGACATAAGCCTTCTTATAAATACCTCAAAGTGTGGGGGTGTTTGGCTAAGGTAGAGGTACCTAAGCCTAAACAAGTGAAAATAGGGTCGAAAACAGTGGATTGTGTATTTATAGGATATGCACACAATAGTAGTGCATATCGATTTCTTGTACACAAGTCAGTAATTCTCGGCATAACTGAAAATACAGTTGTTGAGTCAAGGAATGCTGTATTTTTTGAAGACATCTTTCCATCTAAAGAAAATTAGGATGAAGGTTCTAGGGAAGAAAGTTCAAATAAAAGAACTTATGATGCTGCTATTGGTAATCAAAAAGAAACTGATGAACCAAGACACAGCAAACGAGCAAGAAAAGCTAAGAGCTTTGGTCCGGACTTCCTAACTTATATGTTAGACGACGAGCTTAGAACGATCAACGAAGCGTTGTCCGGTCCAGATGCTCCGTTATGGCAGGAAGCCATAAACAGTGAGATAGATTCCATTATGCACAATCATACTTGGGAATTAGTTGACCTCCCAGCTAGTACAAAACTGTTCGGATGTAAATGGATTCTCAAAAGAAAGTACAAAGCAGATGGAACTATTGATAAGTACAAGGCCAGGTTGGTTGCCAAAGGGTTTAAACAAAAAGAAGGCCTTGATTTCTTTGATACTTACTCGCCTATGACGAGGATAACATCCATAAGGGTTCTCATTGCCATTGCAGCCTTGCATAACCTTGAGACACACCAAATGGATGTTAAAATAGCCTTTCTAAATGGTGAGTTAGAAGAGGAGATTTATATGGAGCAGCCCAAAGGCTTTGTTGCTCTGGCACAAGAAAATAAGGTGTGTGGACTAGTTAAGTCATTGTACGGCTGGAAGTTCCTGGGACGCACACCTTTGTTGTAGGCTCGGGCCTATGGAGGCTCGGTACTTTTGCATTCTTGACCATGCTTCTCGTCTCATTTCCTCAAGGAGGTTCAGCTCTGCAGCTCGATTTCCATCGCTTCAGGTCTTGATAAAATGGGCAACCCTAGCAGTATCGTATAGGATTTCTGCTGGGATCACCGCCTCCGCTCCATGTACGAGGGCATATAGGTAATCCACCGTTGCCGTTTGAGGGATCGTGCGGTAAGCCCATAAGACCCCGGGTAACTCGTCTGCCCAATCCCCTTTGAGGGGGACCAGTGACGTCTTCAAATTTTGTAGGATAACCCTGTTAGTAACCTCAGCCTAGCCGTTGGCTTCAGGGTTTCCCACTGACGTGAACCGTTGCTCGACGCCATGGCTTCTGCACCATTTTGTGGTGGCGCGGCTTTGGAACTGGGTGTCATTGTCTAAGATTAATATCTGAGAGACACCAAATCTGCAGATGATATTCTTCTAGATAAAAGCTCGAATCGAGGCATCGGTAATTTTTGGGACTGCGTCTACTTCGGCCCATTTTGTAAAATATTCAACAGCAATTATAGCGAATTTCCTTTGGCTTTTACCTGTTGGGAATAGTCCCACCACGTCAATTCCCCACTGATCAAAAGGCCATGAAATCTCAACGTTCACCATTTCTGCAGCTGGTTTATGAGGGAGGTTGGCGTGAAATTGACAGCCAATGCACCTTGGGGTGTAGTCGCATGCATCTTTTAACATCGTGGGCCAGTAGAAACCACCCCGCATGATTTTCTTTGCCAGGGATCTTCCGCCTGCATAGTTGCCACAACTTCCCTCGTGGACTGATTGTAGAACTTCTTTCACCTTGGAAGGGGCGAGGCATCTGAGTGGGGGGCCCGAGGAAGAACTTCCGGAATAACCTTCCTTTTTATCTAAGGCATACCTCGAACATTGCCTCCTCAACCTTCGAGCGAGTGTTTGGTCCGCCGACCCTCTCTCACCCCGCAAGAAGGCACGGATCTCATCCTGCCAACTTAGTTCGAAGGAGTGAATAGGGAGAGTGTGGGCAGGCTGCATTTGGATGAAGGGGAAGTCCGAGATTTTGAAGTTAACGGCTTAGTCTCTGGTTCCTTTTAGGCCGTTTGCAAACTTGGAGAGCGCATCCGCTCTCTCATTCTCCTCCCTCGATATCTGCTCCAGGCAAAATGATTTGAACTTGTCCCTCAGCTCAGTGACATGCTTAAGGTACTTAGTTATGGTAGCATCCCTTGCTTCATAAGTGCCACCAATCTAACTAGATACCAACCGAGAGTCGGTGAAATCTCTGACATGGGAGACTCCTTCCCTGATGGCCAACACAAGGCCCGCGATGAGGGCTTCATATTCAGCTTCATTATTGGTGACTAGGAAGTTAAGCCTGACGGCGAACTCCACCACATTACCTTCTAGACTTCTCAAAGAAATCGCTGCCGCCCCCCTCCCCCTCCCCGCAGGTGGTGGACGAGCCGTCCACATGCAATGTCCATGGGGTAGTGGTGGGTGGGTTTTCTTCTGGTAGCCCCTACCCTTTCAAGGAGGAAATCTGCTAATACTTGTGCTTGGTTGGTGGTCCTTGGTTGGTAAGAAATGTCAAATTCTCCCAGTTCTATTGCCCATTTAATCAGCCTGCCCAACATATCTGGCTTCGAGAGGACCTGGCGAAGGTGTTGATCCGTGAGTACCACCATTGAATACGATTGGAAATAATGCCTTAATTTCCTTGCGGAGTGGACCAAGGCCAGGGCAAACTTTTCCACTTCGAGGTAGTTCTTTTCTGCCCCTTGCAGGATTTTACTAAGATAATAAGGGGAGGTGTTTCCTTTCCCTTATGACCGCGATCACTGAGCTGATGGCCTCGGGGGACAATGCGAGATATACATATAGCTTTTCCCCTAGGTTGGACTTGGCTAATAGCGGGGGCGTAGCCATATATTTCTTGAGTTCTTGTAGGGCCTGCTCACATTTAGGAGTCCACCTGAACTCCGAGACTTTCCTCAGTTTCTTGAAGAACTCTGAGACAATGCGAGATATACATATATTGTCGGCCGACCATGAGATGAATCTGTTGAGAGAAATAATTCAGCCTCATAGCTTTTGAATGTCCTTCACCGATTTGGGTGTCCCTATCGTCTGCAGCGCCTTGAGTTTTTCAGGGTTAGCCTCAATTCCTCTCTCGCTAACCATGTACCCCAAAAACTTTCCCATCGAACCCCGAAAGTGCATTTCGAGGGGTTGAGTTTGAGGCCAAATTCTCTTAGCACTTGGAAAACCTCCTTGAGATGTTCTAAATGGTCCTTCTCCTCGACGCTTTTGACGATCATATCATCCACATATACCTTAATAATATGCCCAATTAGCTTTTTGAAGATGAGGTTCACTAACCTTTGATAAGTGGCCCCGGCATTCTTGAGCCCGAAAGGCATTACCAAGAAACAGTAAACCCCCATCTCCAACACAAACGAGGTTTGGGGTTGGTCCTCTGGGGCCATCGAGATCTGGAAGTATCCCTTGTAGGCGTCTATCATGCTCATCATTTCGCAACCTGTGGTAGAATCCACAAGCTGGTCTATTCGAGGAAGCGGGTATGGGTCCTTAGGGCACGCCTTATTGAGGTCTGTAAAGTCGTTACACATCCTCCATTTGTTCTGCCGCTTAGGGACCACCACCACATTGCACAGCCACTCAGGGAATTGGATGGGCATGATGTATCCGGTTTCCAGTAGCTTGCTTACCTCGCCTTCTATTATTCTATTCCTCTCGGCGCCGAAAACCCTCTTTTTCTGCCTGATGGGCCGGAAGGTCTGGCCGACATTCAGTTGGTGCACAATCACCTTAGGGCTTATCCTAGGGAAATCTGAAGGTTGCTATGCAAACACATCCTGATTTTCCTGGAGGAATTGGATGAGTATCATCTCATTCGCTTTATCAAGTTGTGACCCGACCCTAGTTATCTTCTCGGGATTCCCCAATTCTAACTCGCTTGCTTTGAACTCGCCAGTGGGTTCGATCCTGCTGTCCTCGAGTCTCCTGCTCTTCGAGGTCATTCCCATAGGTTCTCCTGGGTCGCTGTCCGAGTCTACTTCGAGGGACTTTCTCTTATCAGACCTAGGCATCATTCCCAGCGACACCAAGTAGCAAGTCCATGTGTCAACAACATCACATTGAACCTGCCCAACCCCAGCGTCGGTGGGGAATTTCATTTTGAGATGATAGGTCAACACCACCACCCGAAACGCGTTGAGCGCGGGGTGGCCCAAAATCATGTTGTAAGCGAACGGGGCGTCCACCACCAAATAATTCACTATTAATGTTCTTCTTGTTAGTTCTCGGCCGAGGGATGTCGGCAGCTTGATTTAGCCCAAGGGTGTGATTTGGGATCCCCTGAAACCTATCAAGGGCGTCCTACCCGGCTCCATGTCTATTTTACCAATGTCCATCTTCTTCAGTGTAGTATAGAATAGGACGTTGGCCGAGCGGCCGTTGTCAACTAATGTCTTGGTGATTGCAAAATTGGCCACGTCCGCTGTTACCACCATCGGATAATCTGGCTGCTCAATTAGCCCCTCCGAGTTTTGCATCGGGATCCTGTCGCTCTCACTGAATTCTATGGCACACCCTTCGATCACGTTGATTAGCTTGGGCGTTCTGGGTCCTCGAGGGCAAACCGGTTGTATCGGAGCTTCCTACCCACCCTTTTCGTGGAGGACTTGGTGTCTCCCCCCGCAGGCCCCCCAGCAATCATGTGGATCGTGCCTTTGGTGGGTTGATTATTGTTCATCGGCCTCTTTCCCACCTTCTTGGAGGACTCATGGTTTTTTGGGGAGCCCTGTCCCTTGGGTGATTTTGACTTCTCTCGATGCACGGGGGAAGCTTGGGCATCATAGTACTCCAATTTTTTAACGGATTCCTAAAGCTTTACCCTGTCGATCAAGGTCTCGATCTCATCTTGCAGGCCGTAGCAGTTCTCGGTAGTGTGCTCGTATTCCTTATGGTAGGCACAGTATTTTCCGCTCCTCTTAGCTCTCTTCCACTCGGGTATTCTCTTAGGTGTTGAGAACGCGTGGCTCCCAAGGAGGAAGAAGATTTCTGCAGGTGTCTTCATGAGGGCAGTGTAATCCTTATACTTCCTCAAGGGTTCCTTCCTTTCTTTGCCCTTCGCTTTTTTCTCTCTTGACTTGCCGCCTCCTTCACTCTTTGCCTTAAGAGGGTGTTTGATCAAGTTGAACTCCTCCACTTCCATTTACTTCAAGGCAAGCTGTTGAATGCCAGTTATGGTCCGAGGGGCCTGCATGATGATGGCTTCTGCATAATCTTCATTCTTCAAGGCCTGGTAAAGAGCGTGCCTCACGAATTCGACACCAACATCCTCCACTTTGAGGAGCTCGTTATTGAAACGCTCCATGAATGTCCAAAGGGTTTCTCCTTCTTGTTGCACGATCCCATATAGATGTGTATGGGATAACTTTGTGGATATCTTGGCTGCGAAATGGTTAAGAAAATGGTTGGTCAATTCTTCATATGACGAAATGGACTGCGGCTCTATTTTTTTGAACCAGGTTAGGGTGATCCTCTGAAGGGTTGTGGAGAAAAAGCAGGCCCACACATGCAGATTGTGGTGGCCACTCCAACCACGTCCTCATAATGGGTTAAGTGTTCGACGGGGTCGGTGGTGCCGTTATACCTGGACAGGCTAGTCGGCATACGCTCGTTAGGTGCTAAGCGCGACTCCGCAATCGCCAGAACAAAGAGGGATCTCTCTAACCGGTGGTTATAGGGTGGTAAGTAATGGGCGACGTCTGTCGACACACTCTTCCTCCCCTCATGCCTCTAGGAGAGGCGCTCTATCTCGGTGTGGAGCTCGCTGACTTGCTGGTGCATGCGGACTAGTTCTTCTGGTCCTTCCTCCCGTCGGGGGCGGGGGCGGGGACGGTGCCTGCCAGTCCTAGACCTGGCCGGGGGCGTCTACGGCATTGTGCCGGGACCGATCACAGCAGGGAGCGTGGTTGCCAGACTCTGCCACCTCTTCCCGATAGGTGTGTCAACGGCTCTCCTCCCGCAAGGAATAGCTCCGGGAGGGAGTAAAGTGTTCACTTCGGCGTGAAACGGCAGGGGCCCTTATCTCGTTGGGAGATAGGGATAGTCCCCAAGACAGTAGCCTTATTAGGGTCTGGTCATCGTAGGTCCCCAGCAGTTGTCTCACACGACTGACAGGGAGGGTGACCGTTTGTTCCACCTGCTGTGTTTCCACCACGTGGGCCGGCGGGGGATATTAGAGGGTCCCGTACTCGGCCCCATCGGCAGCAAAGGAGCCATACGACCTTTACCTTTGTCGATGACATTAATGTTTCCTCCAGCCCACTGAGTGACTTCGGGAGGGTCGTGGTTGGCTCTCTCCGATTGGATCCCGGATATGCTGGTTCGCCGTGTATTCACCATCTTCCTTTTTCAAATCACCTCTTGTGACAAAATTGGGCCCTCCTTCTAGCCCCAAAATGATGCGGTCGCTTTTTGGCCCAACCACGTGTCGGAGTATAACTCTCTTCGGATGATTATGTTGGTGGCCCACCTGTCAAAAGAGAGAAACACACGTAAGACTAGCTAGTTTTGCCCCGACGTAGGCTCTCCTATGTTAAGTTAGTTGAGGATAGAGTGAAGAAGACAATGAACAGTGAATATAATGTTCTTGTTTTGCAAGTAAGATGATTCAAAAGATGAATGATCCGTTAACTCTTCGCGGGAGAGCCTTTTGCTATTTATATGAGAAGTCCCCTGATGTGACGTGGATGATGAGAGTTGGTCAGCCCTCCTGGCAGGTGAGGTACAGGTGGACGTGCTTTTTGTCCCCTCTTGGACTACCAAAAATCGGTTGACCGTACCTTCTAATTAATGAGGGGTCCAATTAGCATTTAATGTGTATCTTGGGCATTTATGACTAAGGATTGTATTTATGACTGGGCATTTAATGCACTGGAGGCTGATGGGATGGACCCATGTGCCACAGGGGTGCATTAGGTGGCGGCAGGTACAAGGCTTGTTATCAGTCGCCAGCTGGGCTTTTCCTGTTGGCCGATGAGCTTGGCAGAGGCTAAGTATGAGGTTCGCGCCCTCGACACAACTGCGTTCGAGGACCACTCAAGCCATTAAACCACCCATGCCTTAGTGTCGCGGGCCCAACTTATGAGGCCTCGAGAATTTCAGGTGTCCCTCGTGGCTTTTTAGTCCCAAACCTAGGATAAGCCTGGGGGAGGTACCTCCCTTCTCGTGCCTCGCACTTCAGGGTCCACTCTTTACGCGAACGCACTCTCGAGGACCTTAAGTCACTTCAAGGGCATTGGTTCTCACCCTTGGTGAGTTATGGCTTACAATCTCATGGTCGAGGACAGTCAGGCTTAAACCTCATTTGGGGGCAGCCTATCAAGTCGAGGGCGCTTCGGCCCCACACTTGGCATCTAGACTGGCCCATCCCAGTTGACGTGTCAGGAAGAGGTGGCACTTGTCACATCAATTATATATATTTATTTTGATGTGTGTACAAAAATAATATTTCCATTGCGTTTCAATTAATTTATCAATGTTAATCATCAAAATTACAATTTACATCATTTTTAATGTATTGTTGATTATAAGAGAAATTAACTTAAAATTGAAAATTATATATCTATATATATAAATATATATAAAATAAAAAATAACAATAGATATATAACCGAAATAAACATTATAGGGAATCACTACATTTTACACCATACAATTACGAGCACGTAACACGAAAGTACGACTATCTTCTAATTTGAAATAAATTATTTTAAATATTTGTTGCATTATGTCAGTTATTAAAGAAACTCTGTCTCTCATCAACTATAGATGTTTCAAAATTTATATTTTTTTAATTATTGCAATTGTCCATCTTTCTTGAAATATCATAATAATACAACAGTAAATTTGTGAAATACTAGATAATTAAAATATTTCGTGTTTTGGTAGAAAGGATATAATTTTTTTCCTGAGTTTTTAAGAAAATAATTTTGAAGAGGTGTGCATTTTGATTTTTTTTTCAGAGCCTTGATCTTGATTTGAGTTATTTTATATTAGTAGAAAATATTATTTTTTTGAGATATTATATTTTCTATCAAATTACTTAAATTATATGGAAAAAATAAATTCATATTTTTAAGATTGAGGAGAAATAATGAGAAAATCAAGAACACTTAATTATTGAAGAAATATGGTATTTTTCTGCATCACTATTTATTTTAATTTTAATGTTTAGTGGCAAAAGCATAATACATCACTTATTTTCAAAAATTTAATTAAAGAAGCAATATTTTATGTCTTATGCTAAATTAGTGAAAGAATGGATATATTATTGTTGGTTTTACAATTAAACTTAAATTATTTAGGAAAATAAAAATTTGAACAAAAAAAAAATTCATTGTTAGATAATATTTGTTACATCTATATGGCCTTCTAGTCATTACATTACATTTATGATACATACGAAAACAAATGGACTCATACGCATATGTGTATCAGTATATGTATATGTATATTGTATATATATATATTTAGAAATGATACCTTTTTTTATGAAATATAGTCAAATTTAGTTGGCTTAGGTTATCTGTACAAGTGATCCACACAGGCTAACAAATTATTATTGAGTTATACAAAAAAAAAAAGATAATAATTAATGCAAAATAAAAAATTAGATGTGAAACATACAAATTATATAATAGTTATAGTTATTTTTTAAAGCTGCAACTATCTTTAATTCAATTACACTCATTATTGATGTTTATTGTAATTATTTACTCATAATGACGAGATATAATCATTTTGCTTTATTTTTCTCTTAGCAAGTAATATTTCATTTTTTTATTAAAAAAAAGAAACATTTTATATTTATTTCGAGTTATAGGGATGATGTAGATGAGGGTATCAGAGAGAAGATATAGGGAGTAGTTAGAACAAAAGAAGAGAGAGAAGCCAAGTGCGTGAGAAAGAGAGAGAGAAAGAGTAATTCGCCGGTTACTAGTAAAAATTCAATTCTTAAACTGGCTTAATAAGTAAAAATAAACGCGTGGCGAATAAAGAGAGTCCTACACAATGTTTTGAAAATCGGACCGGACCGGCTGGTCCAACCGCTTCAACCGGTGACCGGCGCCTGGTTCGGTCCGAACAGGCACCCAAAATCGGGTATCACTCAGACCGTCGCAAACCGATGAAAATCGGATAAAATCGGCCAAAAACCGGTTCAACCAGTGCCGATTCACGACCCGGTTCAGCGGTTCTTTCATTTTTCTTTTTTTTTTTTTCTGTTTTTTAGTGTTTTACCTTTTGAAAAAAAAAAAATCAAATCAACCCCAGATCTGGTTTATGGAGAGAAATAGAGAGGAAGAGACATAAAGAAGAAGAGGGAAAAAAAAAATTGATTCTCTCACCTGCAGCCTCTTGTGTATCTATAATCTATAGAAAACCTTAATATAAAAGAATTGGATGAAAGAAGGAGACATTAATTATTCTTCCAATTTTTTGGTAAGGAAAAAAATACTATTTAAATTAAGTAATCATTGATTGAGGTTTTCTTTCCCTAACTGATTTTATTCTATTGCAGTCTATTCTTCCTTTTTCTTTTTTGTTTTCCATTTTTATGGGATTGAAATAATATTTATAATGAACATGTAAATCCCCTAACCTCCAAATACGCCATAGACAAAGATGCACTGGTATTAAGGAGATTATTTTGCTCTTGCTTCATGTACATATTCAATTTTATTTTAAGGATTTTTTATCATTTTTTCCTAACTTCTAATACTTGTGTTATTTATTCAACTAAAAGCACATTTGAACATTATAAAGTATATAATTTTATTCTTTATTAGTTAATATGTTAACATAAAAATTGAACAATGCAATATTTAGAGTTGGAAAAGCATTTATATGTTATAGTAGATTTTTTGAGTAATTATTAATTATTATAAAATTAAGCTACAACTAGAAGAATGAGTAGAATTTTGGCAATTAGCTTGCATTTTTTTTATCTTGTTATTATTATTGATATTTTTCTAATTTTTAATGTGTTTATAACATTTTTTATATAAAAATTAATATAATATTATTATTTTTTATTTATGACGTCATACCGGTTGAACCAGTGGTTGAATCGGTCGAACTGGTTGAACTGGTAACCAGTAAGGCCACCGGGTCTATCTCCGGTCCGCTTTTCAAAACATTGGTCCTACTTCACATAAACATGTATGACCTGAACTTATTTTAGAAAGCCCCTACTCATTTTTATAAACTGATTTTTAATTGCCCTAACAAATATGCCTCTTAACTGATATCCTTAATAGTGAATGGATTTGGTTTGAGGCTTCAAAAATCTATATCATAGAATAATATCAAGCCGGAAAAAAAAAAAAAGCCCTCTTCCAAAATGATATCGGGTCTTAAAACATATTTGGCTTTATGTCAAAAAACGATTATTGAATCGTTTTAGATAAAATAAAATGATAGAACTTACAAAATATTCATATAAGTAATAAAGTGACGGCGAATAAAGTTTGTTAAGAACTTAGGATTTCAAAAATAATTCAATCTATCATTTTTTCCTTAAAAGTCTTTCATAAATAGATTTGAGCATCTTAACTGGGATTTCTTTTTTTTTTTTTGAATATATATTATCGAATTACATCAATAACTCTTCAATAACTCTTCAAGTACAAATTAAACTATTACATCATATTTTATTCACAAATTATAGACAAACTATTACAATAAATTACTATTAAAGTAGGATAATAAACTACTATGAAGGTAGAAGTAGGAATAAAGTCCACACATTTATCGGTGGAAATCAAACACAAGACCTTTACAGTCTTGAGGCCTCAACTTCACCAGTTGAGCTAGGCCTCATCGGGGTCTTAGTTGGGATCTTGAAAACACATTTTATAAAATTATCAAGTACTCTGTCATATTTTATAAACTTTCAAGTATCCAATTGTTAGCTTATAAAAACTAAATAAATAAATAATACCTCATTGTTGGATATAAAATCTAATAAATTCGCTCAAACACACTCCCAAGCATGCATGTACAATTCTAATAACATTGGAGATGAGATGACGAATATCTACTCCTTCTATCCACGATTTTCCAATCATATTTCTTTTTTTAAGATGTTTCAGTATAAGACTTTGTTTATTAAACTATCCTTCTATTAATTTAAGTTGTTTTCATTTGATGCACTGACCGACAATTATAAATTTAGAAGAGTAATTTTATAATATACAAAAAAACTTATTTTGTCTTCTATTATATCATCTATTTTATTATTGATTACACACACGCGTGCACATATATATATACTTTATGTGTATCATTCAACTAATTATTTTGTACACATAGTGTAATACCCCATCCCACATCGAAAAACTACGGAAAAATAGAATGCCTTATAAGTTTGGCCTAAGAACTCATGTATATTTATGGGATATCTTTTTTGGGCAAGTTGTTCAAAGTCCAATTTAAGAATGTACTTGGTGGATTTGGAGGCAACTCTCCCGTTCAACGGGCTTGTAGACCTCGGTGGGTTCGGATGGAACTCTTGTATTCAACGGGCTTGCAGGCCCAGGGCGTGACAATAATATCAAAGCCGCTCGCCAACAGAAATACAGGGAATTAAGTGCCAGTGCTTGGCATGCATTCGGTGGGTTCAGAGTCCAATGGGCTCGCGGGCCCAGTACATGACACAGTGTGTGTAACCAAAAACATAATATGACTTTCAAGTTTCTCTGTCAAATTGGACATTTGAAAATGAGGTATTATTTAATGCAATCCGCAAGAGGTACGAAATTGTCAAAAATGCAGTACAATATATACACATCCAACGCAGTACATGCAGTTATGCTATTCTATATAACGACTATTCAATAAATGCTTCTCATTCCCTAGTTTTCAAATCTCCCTTCCACCTTTTCTTAAACCTATTATGCTCAAGAGTTAGTATAAGAAATTTATAGAGACTACATTTTGAACTGAATTCTTGTACTATAAAATTCAAACCCGTAGCACGGCTGAATTGTGGATGTGTAAACTTAGAAAGAGCACGTTTACCAAGGGCAAATTCGGGACACCCCACATCAGAAGGAGTGCTAAGAGGTATAGTTCAATTAAACTTTAAAGAGACTTAATGCATTGATTATTTTGCATAAAAAATCTGTTCAAGTTCTAGAGAGAGAATATTTTGGGAGAAAAATCTGAATTTATTGATCTAAAATTGAATTTACAGTGTGTTGTTAATGGTGATTTATATACAAATCTCAACCACTTCTAACTAACTCTAACCCTCCGTCTGGTTCTAGAATTTTAGTAAGGAAAATAGAGTAATTTTTTTTTTTTTTGCTTCAAATGATAATACTTTATATATTTATTTTTTATCCTTTTCATTTTCTTCCCACTTTTTCTCACCAAACCTTCGTTTGGTAGGGTGGAAAATGGCAAGGAGGGGGAGGGAAAGAAAGAAAATTGGAAGGAAAATATATATTTTTTTCCTTATTTGCTTGTGAGAGAAAAAGGGAAGGAAAGAAATTGAGGATGGAAAAATAAACATGGGGCCCATTGATTTTACTTTTCCAGGCAAAATCGGACGAAAAATGAGAGAAAAATAACGCAAGAATCTCTATAAAATAAAATTCTAAATTTTCCCATATGTATAACTAGATGTTTAAATAATGTTGCATCATCTACTAGCATGGATCCTTGCGTTTTTTAAATAGCAAATATAACGTCATCATTTGTATAATATGGTAAAAATATATTTCACATATTTATTTATTTTATTTTCATTAAATTATCTACGACATAATTATATTTATAATGTAATTATATTTATAATTATATAAGATTGTAGTTGTCATTTGACACAATGTAAACAAATATTTCATTATATTAATTTATATATTTTATTTACATTATATTTATTTATTTTAATTTTATTAATTTATTTTAATACATGAATTCATAACATAATTATGATTTAAAATGATATAAGGGTATAATTATCATTTCGCATCGAAATTATTTTCTTTTCTTCCACTTTTTCATTCAAACAAACAAGAGAAAATAAGTAGATTTTCATTTTCCTTCTATTTATTTTCCTTTCAACCAAACATACATGTGGAAAATTAAAAACCACCCATTTTCTTTCCTTTCTATTTTCTTTCCTCTGGCAAACACACTATAAAGGCTAGGTAGCCGGCAAGATAACTAAAAGAATCGTATTTTAGTCTAGCGAAACTAAAGATGCGATAATATAATCGTTTCTTAACTGAAACTAATTAACTGATGCTCACTAACACAATTTAACTGGCAACAATAATTACATCAGTTAACAAAATCCATGTCGCGTATAGCAACAAAACTTCATGCTATATAAAGGTTATATGTTAAAATTTTAACTTCCCCTGCGTTTAAATAAGGATGGACAATATGCCTGGAATGGAACATCAATCTCCTGATCATCAGCAGCAACAGACGGCAACGATGACGTTGACGCATATGACCTTTCTCTGGGGCAAGAATGCCGAAATCCTCTTCTCGGGATGGCCCGGCACGCGCACGGGGATGTATGTTTTAGCCCTCATATTTGTTTTCGTGCTTTCTGTGATCATCGAGTGGCTCTCAAACTGCTCAAAGATCAACAGAGAAAGATCCGTTGGCGGCGGCATGGCGACTCAGACTTTTGTTCATGGAATAAGGATATATAGCTCTGAGCTATCTTGTGATACTGGCACTCATATCGTTCAATGTTGGTGTGCTCATCGTCGCTGTTGCGGGACGTGCCTTAGGATTCTTCCTGTTTTGTAGTAGAGTTTCAAACAAACCTGCTGATTCAGATAAGGATTTTCCTTGCTGATAGGATACGTGGGATTTTAGGAAAAATTCTAACTCGAACTTGGTTTGATCGAACTCAATAAATCCTATGGTAAGTGTATTACATTTGTCAAATGATTTGTCACATTTCCTAAATAATCCACCAATCATAGAGCAAGTATAAAATACATGGTTAACACTGATTCGGTCGAGTTAGGTTTTGGTTTGAATTTCTAGGATTTTGGTGGGCCATGGCTTTTTCTTGATATTTGTTGCCTAATAAAAGCAGTCTAAATCTTTTTGTGATATTGTAGTACAATATTTTTTATTAAACTCATCAATACACTCACTATAAGAAAATAATAATAATAAAAAAGATTTAGTCACGGATTTATCCATGAATTTTGGCTAAAAATCCGTGGCTAAGTGGTTAGCCACGAATTTTCTCCATGGCTAAAAGTGGCGTGGCTAAATTTAGTTACAGATTTTCCATAGCTAAATTCTATGTCTATTACCCACGAAAAATCGATGGCTAATATTTGGCTACGGAATATCCGTGGCTAATCCATAGCAATTAGCCACAAAAATTCAATTATCCGTGGATAAATAAATCCATAGCTAAAAATAATGGCTATCTACAAACTCAATATATATTTTTACGACATTCTAAATTTAAATTATCTAAATAAATTTCATTAATTTTATCAATTTTTGTAATTATTAGTTTTACTAATTTTTACATTTACTTTTGACTTTATCAAAATTAAAACAATCAAAATTCTAAAACACCTTACCATTGTCGGATCGACAGATTTAGAATTTGACGATTAATCAATTGACACATTTAAATTACATGAAAATCAAATTATATATTCAAAGTGATATGATTATATATGTATTAATTGACCAGTTAAATTAATTGAGAAATTCAATTTGGATAGTTTATACATGATTTTATATGTATTAAATGAGAAATTCAATTTGAATAATTTTTTAGATAACTAATCACTAATTCAATAATAAAAAAAATCAAATACTTAATTTATACATTTAACAAAAAATCACTAATTTGATAAGCTATTCGGAGAACGAATAACTAATTCAATAAATTAGTAATAAAATTTCACTAATTTGATTTTACACAATATGATAATAAAATTAGTAATTTGAAATTTGTTAAAATAAAAAAATATATCCAGCCACCAATTTAGCTACGGATTTTCTATAGCTAAAGTTGTGGTAGTGATTAGCTACAGAAAATTTGTGGCTATTCCATAGCTATTAACCACGGATTTTTCGTAGCTAAATCCAGTCATAGATTTAGCTGTGGAAAATTTGTAGCTAAATTGATGCCAAATTTCGTGCTGATATAGCCACAAAATTTAGCTACGGATTTTCCCTGGCTATTTATTTTCGTGGCTTTTTTTTTTTTAATTTTTGGCTAAAATTCGTGGCTAAATGCCACTTTTCTTATAATGACGACACTGTGTATTGATAAGAGGTTGAAATTAATTAAGAATGGGAATCTGTAGGTTTTTTTAATTATGAGTTTTTTCTTTCTTTTTTAATCTCAACCTCATGACAATGCATGTAACATGTATCGGTGAGTATAACAAAAAGTGTTGGGCAAAATATTATTACAAAAGATCCGAGTTGGAATACGAATATGTATTTAGTTTCATCACAATCATTTGGTTTTAATTGGTAATTGCTACTAACTAGGATTTGTGAATAAATTAAATGCTATATATACACACATTTGTAAGGGTTGCATGCACGGTGTCTGTTGTATTGCATGTACGGAATCTTTTTGCTGTAAAATTGGAGGATCATTTGATTAATTGTATTTTTATTGGTTCAAATAATAAGTATTTGATAATTTTCTTTCTAATAGCTAGATTTTTTACATGAAGTGGACATTCAACATCGTATCAGTATCGAGAAAAATACACTTTCAGTTCTTTATGTTTGGTTGATTTTGAATTTAGTATAGTATTTTTAGATCTAGCACTCTAATTTAAAAAATATTTTTACATTTAGGGTAACTTGCCGGAATTTGGCAAAATTTGATGCCTTGGCAACAAATTTGGCCAAAAATTGCTGATGTGGCGAAAGAAATGAAAAAAATTCAATTTCCCCTCTAAATTTGATTGTATGGATTGACAGTTAGCATTTATTTGATTACTTGTACAATGAGTTGACATCGTATTTAACCAAAAAAAAAAATGAAATAATCATAAAATAAAAATAAAAATAAAAATGAAAATAAAAAATATTATATTAATCAAAATATAATCCCTACTTACTAAACTCCAAATTCATAACATTTATATATGTAAATTTATGTACATATTTTTTGAAAGGTTTATATGTAAATATATTATAAATATAAAAGTTGTATATATAAATACACACACACATATTATTATTACTATTATTATTATTATTATTATTATTTAATATTGTCAAAATCCCCTCCCTCCCCCCACCCACCCCTCACCAGCAGCCCCTTTCAACCCACACCATGGCCACCCACCACCAACCTTCTCTGCAACAAAAACCCACACTCCCCAAATACGCACACGCACACACATATGCAAAGACACGGACTTTTTATCAAATTGACCTAAAAATGTGTGTATGTTAATATTTTAACACAAAAATAAATTTGCTTTCAAAAGTAATCTAAATTTACAACGGGAATGTCAACTTCAAGAAGAGTCGACATTCTCGTTGTCGACTCAGATTTAAATATTAAGTTCTGCAACTATATATTAATTTATTAGATAAATTTAAAAAAAAATACTCCTTCTGTTCCATAATATTAGTCGCCCTAGGTTTTTTACACAAATCAATTGCTCTAATAAATAGCTGTCTTTTTACTTTAATTTAAAACGATTTGACAAAATTACATTCCCTATGCCTCATCAAATTCCATTAAAAATAATAAATAATGGTAAATTTGGAAGGAAAAAAAATTAATGATTTCTTGAAATTTTCAAAATGACAAACATTATGAGAGAAAAAAAATCTCTAAAATGACTAATATTATAGAATAGAGAGAGTAATATTTAAACCGAAGTCGACATTGGGAACGCCGACTTCTATTTAAAAATTAATTTTCTGTCCACCTTATGTATTTTTTCAAAAAAAAACAAAGAAAATTTGTGGAAGTCGACAACAGTTGAATTTTTTTTTTAATTTTGATTGAAGTCAACGACATCGATGTTGACTTGAGGTAATTGTTTTTTTAAATTGGCAAATGCAACCTGTCGTCAGCTGCCCTGCAAAAGCTTGTTCTAACATAATTATAGAAACAATGAAAAAAATCTGTTAGAAAATTGAACTTTTAATATATACAAATAATAAATATAGTTATTATTT
This sequence comes from Petrea volubilis, assembly GCA_026212405.1. Taxonomy (NCBI): domain Eukaryota; kingdom Viridiplantae; phylum Streptophyta; class Magnoliopsida; order Lamiales; family Verbenaceae; genus Petrea; species Petrea volubilis. The sequence goes on from CM047880.1 coordinate 7,937,350, forward strand.
TATTGTCACTCAAAGGTGTCCTGGCACTGACATAGATAGATGGGCTAACTTGTACATCTTTGTTCAGTGTTCACACAAAACTTTTCTGATGAAAATTCACCATGAATGAAATAGCAAGCTCATCAAACCCCCATGATCAATCCAAGAAAATCAAAACCACCCACCAGATTGAAGCTCCCGATCATGGCGAAATCCCCAATTTCCCCAAAGAAATCTTGGTAGAGATCCTGGCAAGACTCATGTCAAATCCCTCTTGAAATTCAAGTGCGTTTGCAAGTCATGGCTTTCTTTAATTTCCAGTTCACAATTCGAAAAAACCCACCTCAAAAACTCTACCAGCTGAGACCCAAATTTGTCTAATCACCAAGTCATGCTCACCATTTCCATCCCCCATGTCAACCTCAAGCAGTGCTCACTCCATTCCTTGATGTTTCAACCCCCATTCAGGTAAAAAAACAAAAAATTACCTGAAGTTGACGTCGTTGTTGTCGACTTCAGTCAAAATAAACTAAACAAAAATTCAATTGAAAGTCGTCAATGTTGTTATCGATTTCCACAAATTTTCTCTCTTTATATTCGGAAAAATACATAACATTGACGGAAAATTAATTTTTAAACAGAAGTCGACGTTCCTAATGTGGACTTCCTGTTGAAATATTATTTTTTTAATTTATTTGATAAATTAATATATAGTTACAGAAATTAATATTTAAATGGGAGTTGACAACAAGAATATCGACTTTTCTTGAAGTCAACATTCCCAGTTGTAAACTTAGATTACTTTTTAAAGCAACTTTATTTTTATATCAAAATATTAATATACACACTTTTTTAAGGCAATTTAGTTAAAAGTCCCAAAAACACCAACACGGCATAGAAACAAATAAGATTTGGGAGCGGATTTGGGGGAGATAAGTACCAAAATCCGAGGAAAGTGGGTAGGTGCAAGGTACGAGGAGTAGAACCTGAGGTTGTAGCACAAGGACGAGGGAAAATCAGACGGGTCGCAGTGCCTTGGTGGCGGTGGCGGGGGGCATTGGGTTTGAAGATGAAGGTTTTTGTGTGTTTTTTCTTTTCATATTATTTTTATTATTGTAGTATTATTATTTTATTATAACTATTTTACTTTTTTGTTAAAAAAGATGCCGAACACATTGTATACGCAATCAAATAAATGCCACGTGCCAATTCATGTAATCAAATGTGCAGGAAAGTTTGAAAAATTCCCATTTCTTATGCCACATGATCAATTTTCCAGCTAAATTAGTTGCCACATCATTAAATTTTGCCAGATTCCAACGATTTGTCCTAAATATGCAAATGTTTTTGAACTAACGGTCCTAACTTTGCTCAATTCAAAAATACAGTATTAAATTCAAAATCGACCAAACATACAGGACCATACATGTATTTTTCTCATATAGTATCAATGCAGATTAGGCCATGCGTTCTACTTGTACCTCCCACTATCTAATTTCATACTCTAGGTTGTTTCTTGATACTCGGGCCTAGGCGTGAGGGGCGTGTTAACTATCTTCCACATTGAATAAATAATCAAATATGGTGGGGTTTATAATGGCTTGAGAAATCTTCACCTCATTAGCTAACTCTTGGAGTTGAGTAAAGCCCAAACCCTCAATAATCCCATCTCCCACAATGAATAAATAACTAAATGGGGTGAGGTTTTATAATGACTTGGGCAATCCTCATCTTACACTACTAGAAAAACTGTAATTTGCGATGAAAATTTGAGATCGAAAAAATCGGTCACAATTTAAGACCACCTTTGCGACGGAGTTAGCAAAAACTGACCAAATTTTGGATCAAAATTTTGCGACGGATTAAATTGGTTGCAAAAATAGTAATTCGGTCACAAATTTCGTGCCATGCGATCTAATCTATCGCACAAGTGGTAGGCGAGATTTGCGACCGATGTTAACAATTGCGAAATCCATCATCGTTTTTGCGGCCGGCCTTGCGGCCGAAAAATTCAACCGCAAACTTCATGTGTATTATTGACCATTTTTCGATTGATTTTGTTTGTCGCAAAAGTTTTATTTTAATTTTTTAAAAAATTTTCTGGCCACCAATCTATTTAGATCCCACTTCAATGGTTTTTTTTTTAAAAACAAATTATTTTTTGATATGTATAACTAATGTTATAAATTTAAAAGTATCAATCATTCTAATACCATAAAATAATGAATGAAAGATATATATATATATATATGCTAATAATTAGTACTTGTTATTTGTGCATACTCGATGTGTGTGCGAAGTAAAATATATATATATATATATATATATATTTGATGTGCCACACGTCACTTCAGCCATACACGTTAATAGGATCAGGCCAGTTTAGAATTTGCCAAGTGAGGACGACAACGCCCTCGATAGAGCAGGCTGTCCTCGTAGAGGTTTTTTAAGCCAGGAAACTCACTAAGTGTGAGAACCAATGCCTCTTGAAGAGACTTATTGTCCTCGAGAGAGTGTCCGCGTGAGAAAGGAAGAGCCTCAGAGTACAAGTCACAAGAGGGGGAAAACCCCCAGGATCACCCCTGCACTAAGTCTGTGACCCCTAAGTCATGAGGGGCCTCATTGAGCCCTCGAAAGCTCCCATGCATAACAAATGCAGCGAGGAGGCAAATGGCTCTGAAGCATGAAGTGCCCTCGAAGCATGCTAAACCAAGGGCACAAGTCCTGGGCACAGCCTTAGTCATGCCTGGCTGTCAAAGGGCAAATCCCAGCTAGCAAGACCTGATAGGGCTGCACCTACTGCCACCAAACCCGACATCACAGCACATGGGGACCATCTCGTCAGTCATATGTGTATTTAATGTCCTCTCATAAATACAATCCTTGCCATAAATGCCCAAAATATACATTAAATGCAAGGTAAAAGCCCCATTATTGAGAGAACAACCCCCATCAATCACGTCACATCAAGATGTCCCTCTCACATAAATAGCATAATAGGCTCTCCCACATGAGGTATCACACCTTTCTTCCACACTTTCCATGCAAAAATAGCATTTTACTATTCATCATCTTCTCCAAATACCATATAACTAACTTGAGCGTTGGAGAGCCTACGTCGAAGCAAAACCGGCTAGTCTCACGTGCGTTCCTCCTTCTTTGACAGGTGGGCCACCAGCATATCAACTGGAGTGTATCAAACTCCGCCACGTGGTCGACCAAAAAAACCCCGCACCAATATTATTTAATTATGTATTTAAATTACATCATAATTTTTTGAATTTTATATATGAGTACTTTTTACTATTTAATTTTATTACAAGTGAAAAGTAAAGTAATTTATTTAAAACAAAACAAAATTATATGATTAATAGAAAAGTAATTGAATATGAGAACTAAAAAAATATTAAATAGTGTGATATTAGATTAAAAAAAAAAAAGCAAGACAATATATTGAGAATGTAAAATGAAAAAAAAAAACAATGTTGAATTGGAATAGAGAAAAAAATAGGAGAAAGAAATAATATGAAAAAAAAAACAAAAATGACAACGTTGTATTGACAAACCAATGCAGTTATTCAATGGCATACTTAATAAATCTAGCACATAGTTGAATTTATTAATAAAATTCGTACTTTGTGGATTGCATACTTTGAGATCCCTGCTGATATTAATGTGAGTATGATTAAATATATATATAGTGCTCATTTATACATACGTTTTAAATACAAATGTTTGATTTATATATTTAATGAAAAATCACTAATTTGATTAGCTATTCGGAGAACGAATAACTAATTTCAATAAAATAAATTCAAATATTTGACTTATATATTTAAATTGATTAAGTGTTATTATTCATTTACTCAATAGGGAAATAAAATTAGTATTTGAAATTGTTTCAAATAACTGAATTTAAGGTATTAATTTTGATAAAGTCAAAGGTAAATGTTTTTAATTTAAAAAAATAATTGATATGATTATATATGTATTAATTGACCAGTTGAATTAATTAATCAAACTACAAATATATATTTGGTTTATATATTTAATGAAAAATCACTAATTTGATTAGCTATTCGGAAAACAAATAACTAATTTCAATAAAATAAATTCAAATATTTGACTTATATATTTAAATTGATTTAGTGTTATTATTCATTTTATTCAATAGGAAAATAAAATTAGTATTTGAAATTGTTTAACTAAATTTTTTTAAGGTATTAATTTTGATAAAGTCAAAGGTAAATGTTTTTAATTTTAAAAAAATAATTGGATAATAAATTTTAAAAAATATATAAATTACAAAAATTGGTAAAATTAATGAAATTTATCTAAACAATTTAAGTATAAAATATAGCATAAATATATATTAAAAAAATCACTACTTTATTTGCGACGGACGTGACTGGTCGCAAATACTAAATATAGTACAAAAGTGGCCCACCTTTTTTATTTATTTATTTGCGACAAGTACTAAAAAAATTTACAAATTTATTTACGACGGATGTGGGTGGTTGCAAATACTAAATAAAGCACAAAAGTGGCCCACCTTTTTTCTTTTCTTTTTTTTTCTTCCATTTGCGACGGACGCGGTTGGTTGCAAATACTAAAAAAATTTACCAGATTTGCGACCAACCTAGTCGGTCGCAAACATCGTCACCCACGCTCCACGATATCATCTTTTGTGACTCGCCCATTTTGGTCGCAAACATGATCAGTCGCAAACTTGGTATCAAATTTTGTGACATGGTTTTTTATGACCGACTCCAGTCGGTTGCAAATGCGGGGGCAAAATCGTTTTGTGACCGATTTTCAGCAAAAATCGATCGCAAATTACGGCGCAAATCATCATTTTTCTGGTAGTGGTATTTCTACATTGTATAAGAGTTAGGTCAAACAACAAGTGATAAAATAGCCTCAAACTTTTAGTTGAGGTGGTTATTCAATATCATTTTTATTTTTTAATTTCTTTGAAAAATATTATTATTTTATTTTGTTTTCTGGTGTGTATGGGAATGAAAATATGATTGAGTGAGTAATATAGAGATGTTAAACTATTAAATTGAAAATAATATTTATATATAATAATGATAACTTGTCATTTCTATTGTCAGGTTTAAAATGGAATATAAATGTGATGAATTTGTGTGGGTCTATTATAATTTTTTAAGTCAAATCCCCTTCCATCCTAAGTCTCACAGAAGAGGAGTGCTTTAAACATCGTCTCTCCCAATCTTTTTTCATTCCATATCAGATCGTTTTGGGCTTGCCATATTCCCCAACAGACCCTCGTTACAAGCTGCATAATCTCTATCGAACAGTGACTGGAGTAATTCACCAACCAAGTTATTTAAAAGGTCCGATCGAAGCCTCGACTCGAGTTAGTCGCCAACACTCACGAGCAAAAGTGCACTCTGTAAATAAGTGCATAGAGTCCTCTAAATGCTGATTACAAAAGATACAAACCTAATCAAGAGGTACGCTTCGCTTTCAATGAGTACAAGAAAATGAGTAGGTTTGTAACAATATAAGAGGTAACAATGAAATTTTTTTCATTAATTATATACATTTAGTAACAATAAATTCATCTTGTCACAACACATAATTTGCACAATGTGAATGGTGACACACTACTAGAAAATTTGAAATTTGCGACCACTTTAACTTCCATCGCAAATTTTGCTTCATCGCGAAAGCTGCGAAAACTTTTGCGACCGACGTGGTTTATTCAATATTTTCTGCATCGTGCCGTCACAACAACCATCACAAATCTAGTTTTCGTAATTCTAAACTAGCATATACCTAGTGCTATGCATGTATATCACAATTTATTGTAGTGTACAGAAAAATAAAAATAAGATATTCTATTAATGTAAAATAACGTTTACCTTAAATAATTTTTTTAATATAGTTCAATAATTAAATAAATAATATTTTACTCTTATTTGAAGTTTTTAAATTTTTTTAAAAAGAAAATTATTGTTGTGCCAAAAAAATCATATCAAAAATAAAAAATAAAATAAAATCTAAATATTTGATCAAAACTAATTAAAGTTGTAAATAAAATTTTTAGATATATTAAAGTTATGAATGATAAATTATTGAGCTACTTTAAATTAATAGATCACAAAATAATGGATTATTATCCACACTAGAATACGTGACACTATATTTTCTTACACACCTGAACATATATAGATGTGAAGCATCGTAAAATAAATTAAAATTAAATTTTATTTTGTAGAAAAAGAATAATAATCATAATAATACATAAATAAAATAGTAATTAAATTATGAAACACCAAGTACTCTTGATGTAGCTTGGATGTTGTGAATCTCCTTCTACAATATCCAGAGAAACATTTCGCCCTAAACTTGCATTAGATGTATTTTAGATGTTGTGAATATTTTGAATCTCCTTTCATATATATATATATATATAACCGCCTTTCATATATCAATTCATCTTTTGATGAATATTTTAATTATAAAATCTCTTACTTAGTGAAAATTAAAAATCATAGAAAAATGGGAGTATGTAATTGGACATGTTAGTGGGTAAGTAAGTGGATGAGTGAGATGAGGAAGTTTTTAATTATTGTTATTTATACTATATATTAAGTGTGAGGGGCTTTGATTTGTTATTTAGTGTATGTAATTGTGTTGTTCTACCCTTTAATTACTCTAATCTTTTCTCCATCATTTCTTTCTCTCCAATGCTTTCCCCCATTTTTTCATCTCTCTCCGTTTTTCTCTAACATCTTTTTTTTCCCTCAAAATTTGGTTTTATTTTGTATTTTTATATATTTTTTAATCAAGAAATAATTTTATTTAAAATTGATTTTTTTAAATATAGTATACATAATTTAAAAGATAGTATAAGTAATAATAGTTAAGAAAGATGTGTGTTTATATAGATAATTTTACAGAAAATTAATTTTATATTATTAAAAATGAACTATTTTATTAAATTATATTTCATTTCTATTTTGCACACACATCAAGTTTGTCCAAATACGCTAGTTATTATTTAAAAGACATAGCCAATTAATTTTTTTAATTAAAAACTTTAAAAATTTGAAAATTTTCGATTTGGTCAAAATTAACTAAATTGCAGTCGAAGACCACTATCAAAATCATGTCGTGGTTTATTAGACGACTTTGGTCAAAGACTACTGTCAAAATCAATTTGTGGTTTATTATATGTACATTTTGTGGTTTATTAGATGTAAATTTTTTTATATGTACATTATAAAAAGTTACATTTAGTAAACTACAAAATGATATAATACAATCCAAATGGAAGCAAATAACAATAAATAAGAGAAATTTGAATATGTCGACAATTCAATACCAAAAAAATTGAAGATAAAGATACGACAATGAACAAAAAAAAAGTTGGATAATAAAACCTCTGCATAGTGTTAAATTATATAAAAAGAAATGATAGAGATAAAAAGATGAAAATATATATTGTAAATAATATTGTGTCCATATTTTAATTTTTTAATCCTTTTAAAATTATACTTTAAATTTGGTGATATGACATATTCTATTAAAGACGTTTATTCAAATTTGAATTATGTAACTTTTGAACGTTTTTTCTAATTTTTGAGGAGAAATTTACCGTAAATGACATTGTGTTGACATTTATGTTCCTAACATTTTTTAAATTATAACTAATTTGATGACATTACATAATATTTTAATTAGAATTTTCGTTATCTATATATATTTTTATTGAAAATTACTATTACATTTTTTATGTCCTTTTGTGTGTGCGTGTGTGTGTGTGTGTGTGTGTGTGTGAGAGAGAGAGAGAGAGAGAGAGAGAGAGAGTTAAATATAGATAGTGGGTGAACTTAAATGATTAGAAGAGAGAAATTAACAATTAATACATACCAAACAAATAATTCATCATTAACAATTAAAATAAATTCAAAATTCTAAGAATTAAGAAATTAGTCAAAATTATACATTTTGGTCAAAAGATCTCCTTCAAATATATAATAATATATAGATTTATAATATTCTTTTTTTTTGTTTTGTTTTTGTTTTTAAAGGGCTTGGTCTCTCCATCTCAAAAACAGAATCTGAAAATAATTACAAAATGTTGGATGCGCTAAGAATCGAACTCGGGACCAAGTGGTAAGGTGGTTTTACTAAGAGGGTGTTTGGCTAAGTTTATAAGCTCCTCAAAACATCTTATAAGATGTTTTGGAGCTTATAATATGTGGTGGAGTGTTTGACTAAATTTTAAGGGAATGAACTTATAAGTTCTATAAATAAGATGTTTAGGAGCTTATAAGCTCATTTTAGAAAAATAAGGAGGCGCTTACTTATTTTTTAGGATCTACCAACATCCTTTATTTTTAACTAAACTAATTACAATATTGTCATTACTAACATCTTATAAGCTAACACTCAACTTATTTATCCAAACACTTTAATAACTTATTTTTAAAATAAAATTCAATATTTTATAAGTTCCTAAAACATCTTATAAGATGTAAGAGCTTATAAGATGTTTCAAATAAGCTTAGCCAAACACCCTCTAAATGTTTCGCGCCTGTCATCTATATAAATATAATGTTTATTCAATACAAGTTGCCCTAACCTGATTTTCACATGTGCGTATATACCCTCTCAAAGTGTGTACATACCCCGCCGCCACTACCATCTCTGTACTGTCTCCACCTCTGCAAATCCAGCCTGCCGTCGATCCATAATCGGTATGTTTTCTTCTTCTTCTTCTTTATTCTACTTCAACTTTTCATTCTTCTCCGATTTTTTCATCTTCTGCTTGAGCAATTTGCTTATTATTATTACTATGTTCACTCGCCGGAGTTTGCACAATTAGTGCGAATCCTTCAGTCAATTCTTTGGGTAGTTTCTGAAAAAGTACAGTTGAGAGAGACAAGATTATATAGATAAAGTGTCACAAAGAATTAAGAGCATTACGTGGCTTTTAAGAGCTCAAATAATTCTCCATTAATTGAAAAGTTAGTAGTTTTAATGTTTTTCAATGAATATAAAGATAAAAACAGTCATGGATTCTTTTGATTTTGCGTATTAGGATTGAGTGTGTTTAGTATTTGTGTGAATATTAGGTTGAATAATTGTAGTTGGGCTATCATATTTGATTTGTGTGATTCAATCCATAAGTGGCATTTCAACAGTACTCTCAACGAGAGTACCTCGTAGTTGATTTTGTGGCCTACATTGGATTATTTGCAAAAGTTTTATTTTGCCCATGAAATTATTTCTCATTGGTTTTTGAGTATTGTATAGGAAGGACAATTTAGTAAATTCAATTTTAGGATATTAAGTAGCAAATTTTAACGACTGAATCTAGGTTTAAATGATAGCTTCAATCTATGGCATGGTGCCATGGATTGAGACATCTCAATACATGATAAAATTAAGAATCAAATATAAAATTTTAAATCGATTATTCTTGATATTGCAATCTAATACAACAAATCAAAAGAGGCCCATTTGTCATGATTAAGCCTGGATTAACAAATACAAACATGCTCACATACAAAATATTAAAATGTTATAATCCAACAAAGTCTTTCAATTTAGTAAAAACACAAACTTAGATCTAAAAGAGAGAATCAAAAATCAAACAAACAAATAAAGAATTTGCGAAATAAAGCAATAACAAATGGAAAAAAAAATGTATAACATTAATATAGGGGCAAATAAAGACCATATCAATCAAAACGTGGTGTTTGTTGAATAAATAAATCAAGAAAGAAAAAAATATCGAACAAAGTATCATTTGAAAAATGAACATTAAGTGAATAATATAGAAAGTGTAATTGAATGGAAATAACAATTAAATGATGAACTTAAAAAGTAAAGTAAGGACAAAGACGAAAAAAGCCCCAAAAAAATATGGAGCTCATTGAAATATATGTACCTATAAAAGTATGATCATATAAATAAAATACTAAATTAGAGAGTAAATGAACCAAAGAAATCAAGAAATATGAAAAAAGAAAATCAAACACAATGATCATGAATGAAAAAAATAACTACAAGAAAAATTAGTTTTTACAATCATTAGTGATGATCACTAAAAATTTAAAAATGGTTGCTAAAACCTAGCTATAGCTGATAATTAGAGTTGGTCACCCGTGGTCACAAAAGGATAGTTTTTACAAGCATTAGAGATGGGCTATAATTAATTCACCATTGCTGAATCCAATTTGGTATGTCATGTTTATAAACTTCTGAACATACCTTAAAGAACCATGAATGTTTTTTCTTGGCATTTTCATATAAAAAAGCCTTGTGGAATGCTTCCACATAATCCCAATTGTATTTTATTGAGATTTTTGATTATAGGAGATGATACTCCTTTTTTCAAAAGGTACTAATACCCCATGTCTCTGTAGATATAATATGCTTGATAATAATTTTGCTGAAGTTATAAACTTGCTTATTTCCTGTAGAAAAATGTGTAATTTCACAAAATGCTACAACTTTGAGAATATTCTCATAATTTATTCTTTGCTTATATGAACAAACATTAAATGAAGCAGTGTGCAAGTACCTTTGCATAAAGGTTCGTGGTTCATCTTTCCACCTTAGATCTTTATTTTTCGAAAGTAATATTAACTCTTTATGGCTATTCTGCTCATATTTAGCATCTTCCATATCAATTTCTTCGTCGCCAACTACTTTGGCATAAGAAGAATTATTTTCTTCTTGCATTCTTTTTGCCTTAAATTCCAAAAATTCCTTATATGAAGGATCTTTTTTATCCTTACGAATATTACATGAGGATGATGATACAATATTTTTGGCTATTAGCCTTTGATTACCCATTTGGGCAATAAATCTTCCTCCTCTTCCACCTCTATTGGTGGAGGTATTACCTCTCCCTCTTGGGATCATTCCTGTAAAAGAAAGAATTTAAGCTATAAGTTTATTAATTTGGTCTTTAATCCTTCGTGATAAATCTTTGTAATGTCTTATCATATGATTGACACCGTCAATCGTATCTTCATTATCAACAACTGTTAGAATATATTAAAGACTCTTCATTATCTTTGTCCGAAGTTATGCTGACATGTCTGTTTGAAATGAGGCATGCGCCTTAGTTTTCTTCGTCGATCAATGCATATGAGAGCGGTAATACATTTTGGTTACAATCTATTATGCATACAATGAGTAATTTGTGCTTGTACTTTGTATATAGATGAATTTCATTTACGATAATGACCTTGCGGTAGTGTAAGAACCCATCTATGCAAGGCTTGAATGCCCAGAACATGTACCGTAATATGTTTGTTGCTAGGGTTGGCAGTATCATAGTTTAGCCATTCGACGACTGTTCCCGGATTCTGCTTCTGTAGTGCAAGCAAATAACGGGGTAGTTTTCTGATGACAATTTCTAGTCACCGTACAACAAGAAACAGACACGCATCAACTCTCGCCAAGCTTTTTGGTAGGTTATTTGGTACCCTAGCCGTGAATGAATTTGTTAGGTTATGTCTCCAACATTGTACGAGAGGTTCTCACGGACTTGGCTTACTATCATTCTTGCAATAACGTTCCTGTCTAAGTTTGAGTGATCTCCACCATGGTCTCTTACAATGCATGTATATGCTCGAATGTACCTTGTTATTTGTCAGACATCAAGCCTTTCTTTGGGAATAGTGTGGACTCTCCACTGACAGTTTTGTTCATCTTTCAAAATGCACCGCACATTGTACAATTTCAGATCGGACTTCGACATCTTGAATTCTTGCATCACTCACTTGATAGAGAAATGCTTTATGGATTGAATAACATCAGGTTTGTTGTTGAATATCATCTCCACTTGAAGAATTCCTCTGGTAGGGTTATAAAATGTTCCTGATCTACCAAAGGGTACGTTGTAAGAGTCAATGGGTAGCTCTTCGAAACGCATATTAAACCATGGAATGGTTTCATACAGGCGAGATGCGGTGGTAGTGGATAGCACAGTATGTGTGTAAGATGTTGTTTGCTGTGCTACCCCACGAATCACGATGGTCGCAGTTGCATTCATTTCTTCAATGTTGTTTTGGGCGATATCGACACCGGTTGCGTCCATGTTGTAGTTAGATTTAGAAAGCTCATCTTCTTGATTACCTAGACTGTCTGCCACGACGTTGGTTGCATTTGCTCCATCTTCCCCTTCATGTGGAAGTTCCTACGGTGCCGGTGAAAATTGTGAAGTGCTTGGTTCCACCATGTTGTGAGTTGAAGTACTTTTGTCGTCGTCATTGTACCCGTAGGTCTGTCGGGGTGGTTGAACATCTAAAAATCCAAAGTTGCTAAACCCCTGTGTTATTACAGGAATTCCGCATTGGGTTAACATGGACATGTACAAACTCCATTGTTGATCAAGATCCCATTGTGTTCGTGTGTTAATATCTTGAGGGACGACGGGTTCTTGCTCAATGAAATTATGAGGGTTATTGGTACGCTGGCGCTTGCCCTTGTGAAATTCCACAGATCAGAATCAGTTTTTAGCTGCAGTAATGCTTGAACAAGAGGTTAGCTTGCGATTTTGTAGTTCAAGAAAACTTTTAATGTGTAACTATGATGATCTATATCAGTAACCCTATATATTTCTTCCATCAAATTGGCCGACGTTGAGTTGTGGGCTATCCACATAAAACTTACAGGGTTTCTATCGTAGGTGATGATATGATTGGAATGTTGTATGTTACTGCCGTGGTAAACACCACCACCTATCAAATCCACTTCCATCTTATATATGTTTTGTGAATGTGTGATTGAATGGTTTTGTGAAGGTGTTTGATTGAATTGTAGCGGCGGATGTTTTTCATATAGCCTTATTGAATGCTTGATCATCGCTGGTGATGAATAGTATGGTCTTATTACCCAAATCCTATCAAGCATGCAGAATGCGTCTATTTGCTGGTAAAAACTAGTGATGAATAGTATGGTCGTAGTAAGCAATTGCAACGAAATTGTAGATGAATAGTATGGTCGTAGTACGCATTTACAACTCAATTGTAGATGAATAGCATGGTCGCAGTACGCATTTGCAGCCCAATTGTATATAAATAGCATGGTCGCAGTACGCATTGCGGCCATGCATGCAGAATGTGTCAGTTTCGTGGTAAAAAGTTGGTGATGAATAGTATGGTTGCAGTATGCAATTGGAGTGACGCTGTAGATGAATGGTATGGCTGCAGTACGCAATTGTGGCCATGCATGCAGAATACATCCGTTTTGTGGTAAAAGCTGGTGATGAATAGTATGATTGTGTATGCTATTGCGGCCAAGTTGTAATGAATAGTACGGTTGTAGTATGCAATTGTGGCCATGCATGCAGATTCCGTCAGTTTCTCGGTAAAAGATGAAGAAGAATAGTATGGTCGTGGTATGTAGATGGCATCAATTTGTTGGAAAAAGTTGGTGATTAATAGTATGATCGTAGTTAGCATGTAAGCCAATAATAATATTTATCGTTAAGTATTTCCAATAAATGAGTGAGAGACATAATTGCATCATTCATCAGCTGTAAAGTTGAAAAAAATAAAAATATAAGAAAAATCAACATTTGAAAAAAAAACCCAATAAGGATAAGTATCATAATAAAAGGTGAAAAATATTTAGACATTAAACAACATCAATCGACTAAGGTTAATAAGACAGAAGTTCTAAGATCACTTGTGCTTCAATGGAGCCTATGACCACAATTAAACCATCAACTCGAACATCACAATACAGTTTGTAAAATTCATAGCTAATGCTTTTCAACAGTGGAATCACCTTGATCATAGTGCATTTCTTTTTCTGAATATTATTAGTATTTCTAAAGTCAGCATCCATGTCTTCAATATCGATGACTTTTATCAACTTGTTATTCTCCATGTTCACGAGTCAATCAATATCCTCGAATATTTTACCCTCATACTCGAAAAATGGGGCGTTAACTAGTAAATAAATAAAATCATCTATAGAGTGCCAACGGATTTTGTTCCATTTTTACTCTTTAATCAAAATGAAACAAAAATTACTATAAATACAAACTAAAACTCAATTGTTTCATTCCATTGTTAATAGAAAGTTACGTAGGTCAATAAATTATAAAAATAACACTAACTTGTACTGCAAATATTTTTATAAATAATAGGACATATGCATACATGCTTGATCAATTAATTTAATACCTCTTTCATCCACTTCAGGAGGTCGGTGTTTGACTTTGACTTCATTACTTTTGAGATAACAAAAACCCGCCATTGTAATGGGACATTTTGTGATCTCAAAAATGTCTCTTCCATCGTTATCCTCAAGTGGGTCTCCTTTATTCACCAAAATAACTGTTACTTTAATTTTTTTAGGGTTATAGAGATTGATTTGTGGTGATTGAAATTTAATTGATGTTGTGGGGTTTTTGATACGTACACAGGGAAAAATTACTATGCATGTAGTTTTCCTAAAAAAAACTGAGAATATTCTTTTTCTACTCTTCTTTTTTCTATTACGATAAACATATGTGAGATAATCTACCAATCATCTTAAAATCAGGTAGACGATGTTGTTAAATAGAAGTCCATGTACAAACCCTAGTGTTTAGTATATTGGAAATAATAATAAATTTCTTTAATGATTTATTATTTTTTTCATTAGTATCTAAATTTGTACATTATATGATGTTTTCCAGAATATCTAAATCAAAATTATTAATTATCTTCTATGCAATTGCATTTTATTGAAATTTGTTAAATATGAGATAGAATTAAAATTAACAAATAGAACAAAATATTATATTCTTTTAAAAAACACGCATATATCTATTTAAAATTTGTACGAATTAGCACTCTCCCACATATTTGTGCAACTTTTTGTAGAGTTTTTGCTGCAAGTTTTATTATAGACACACTTGTGGTAAATAATTTTGAATTTTTGACTGTGATTGCCGCTTGATTAAATTTCTACACTTATATTGACGTATGATAATATCTTGAGAATTTTTATTTTCTAAACATGATAATATTTTATATCGAAAAATGCATCAATATACATAATTATGGTATTAGAGGAAGTTAAGGCTTACCCTAGCTATTTCTATGCAATTTACCTTAATCATTCTCTTTGCAATTTATGGTGCTAGGTTTGACTCAAGTATAAAGAAAACAGTTTTTTTGGTATATAAATGAGACCCTCTTGAGGATATTGATGGAAGAGACATTTTTGAGGTCTCCTGAGAATATAATATTTTGTTCTGTTTGACTCAACATAAATAAAACTTGCTAATTTGTACAAATTTTAAATAGATATATGCGTGTTTTTTATAAGAATATAATATTTTGTTCTGTTTGTTAATTTTAATTCTATCTCATATTTAACAAATTTCAATAAAATGCAATTGCATAGAAGATATCTCTTGAGAATATAATATTTTGTTCTGTTTGACTCAACATAAATAAAACTTGCTAATTCGTACAAATTTTAAATAGATATATGCGTCTTTTTTACAAGAATATAATATTTTGTTCTGTTTGTTAATTTTAATTTTATCTCATATTTAACAAATTTCAATAAAATGCAATTGCATAGAAGATAATTAATAATTTTTATTTAGATATTCTGGATAACACAATATGATATACAAATTTAGATACTAATGCAAAAAATAATAAATCATTAAAGAAATTTATTTTTGCTTCCAATATACTAAACACTATAGGGTTTGTAAATGGACTTCTATTTAGTAACGTCGTCTACCTGATTTCAAGATGATTGGTAGATTATCTCAAATATGTTTATCGTAATAGAAAAAAGAAAAGTAGAAAAAGAATATCATTAGTTTTTTTTAGGAAAACTACATGCATAGTAATTTTTCCCTGTGCATGTATCAAAAACCCCACAACATCAATTAAATTTCAATCACCCCAAATCAATCTCTATAACCTTAAAAAAGTTAAACTAAACAGTTATTTTGGTGAATAAAGGAGATCTGCTTGAGGATAACGATGGAAGAGACATTTTTGAAATCACAAAATGTCCCATTACAATGGCAGGTTTTTGTTATCTCAAAAGTAATGAAGTAAAAGTCAAATACCGACCTCCTGAAGTGGATGAAAGAGGTATTAAATTAATTGACCAAGCATGTATGCATGAGTCCTATTATTTATAAAAAATTTGCATTACAAGTTAGTGTTATTTTTATAGTTTATTGACCTAAGTAACTTTCTATTATCATTGAAATGAAACAATTGAGTTTTAGTTTGTATTTAAAGTTATTTTTGTTTCATTTTGATTAAAGATAAAACAATTGAACAAAATCCGTTGGCACTATTTAGATGATTTTATTTATTTACAAGTTAAAGCCCCATTTTTCGAGTATTGAGGGTAAAATGTTCGAGGAGGATATCGATTGGCTCATGAACATAGAGCATAACAAGTGGTTGAAAGTCATCGATATGGAAGCTGACTTTAGAAATACTGATAGTATTCAAAAAAAGAAATACTACGAAAACTTTGGAAAAACATTTGCGATGAATTTTACAAACGGTATCGTGTGTTCGAGCTGATGGTTTGATGGTGGCGATAGGCTCCATTGAAGCACAGGTGATCTTAAAACTTCTATCTTATTAACCTTAATTGATCGATGTTGTAAAATGTCTAAATATTTTTCACTTTTTTTATGATACTTGTCTTTGTTGGTTTTTTTTTCTTATATTTTTATTTTTTCAACTTTACAGTTGATGAATGTTGTAACCATGTCTCTTACTCGTTTTTTGAAAATACTTGGCGATAAATATTGTTTTTGGGAAGCAACATAAGTGACTTTCTCTTTGGTTTTAACCGATTACTTCTTTGATTTTTAATTTATTTTTTGAGCGATAGTATTCAAAAAAATCCACTATGATCGAGCTGATTCCACTGTGGAAAAGCATTAGCTATGAATTTTACAAATGGTATAGTTATGTTCGAGCTGATGGTTTTATGGTGGCAATAGGCTCCACTGAAGCACAAGTGATCTTAGAATTTCTGCCTTATTAACCTTAATCAATCTATGTTGTTTAATGTCTAAATATTTTTCACTTTTTATTATGATACGTATCCTTGATATTTTTTTTCAAATGTTGATTTTTCTTATATTCTTATTTTTCCAACTTTATTGTTGATGAATGATGCGATCATGTCTCTCACTCGTTTGTTGGAAATAAATTGGCGATAAATATTATTTTTGGGAAGCAACATAAGCGACTTTCTCTTTGGTTTTAACCGATTACTTCTTTGATTTTTAATTTAGTTTTTGAGCACTTACTTTATTAGATAAATAGAGAGATTATCGATAAACTTGTTTTTCTATTTATATTAATGTGGTTTTTATGTTTTGTTCAATTAGGAAAAACCCAATGCATATACCACGGTTCATGCAATTATATTGACCGGTCTTGCTTTCGTATTTGGCGTACTTGTAAGTTTTATTTTTACTTGTTTTAACTATTTTTCCCACCTTTTGGTACACACTCATATATAGTCAATTTTGATAATTATGTCAACTTACACAAGTTTACCTATGCTTCTTAACTATAGGGGAAAACCAGTACTTACATAAGCATCGTGAAGATTGGATCAACCTTCTTGGTTGGGCCGAAATGTTCTATAATAGGTACCTGAGACTGCGAGGTAATGATGAAGTTATTGTTTCTTTTTTTCTTCTCTTTTGCTTTTTTTTTTTGCTTTCGTTTGTTTTCTTTAATGTCATTATATATAAATCTTTTCTTTACATAGTTAGTTTAACATTATCATATTTAAGCCGATGATGTCTTAGTCTAGTTAAGATTGAGGTCACAAAATCCATAAGCATACTATCTTGGGCTCAAATTCCATGGGGATGAGTGGGTAATTTGTCTAGTGAGTTTATTATTTGTAATTTTTTTTTTGTAGTTTGTTGGTTATGATTCTTGGTGGATGTATTGAGTTATAGATGTGGAAGTTAACCTTAGTTACGTCTTTCAATTATGCCAAATTGAGATGAATTTGTTCTTGTCGTGTTGATTTCTTTTCAGATGCACAAGATTTTACCTCCTATGTGAAAAAGAGTGAGAATACATTCATTAGCTCTGTCGAGGAATTTCGAGAACCACAAAGTAATGTGCGTATTTTCCGGTTTGTTGATGGAAACCCACTAGGTTTGCCTACTAATGAGTCGTACCTTGTAAAGGCATATAATGTGGAGATTATTATTGGCAAAACTAATTTCTTCGTAAGTTAGAGGTTGCAAATTTAATTTTGAAATATCATTATTTGATTCGTTTCTGAACTACTTATGACCTTTTGATAGACTGAATGTCTGCGACAAAGTCGTGGAGATTGGTGGGTTTTCTCAAAACCACGACAAAGAATTTTATGATTTGGCAGTATTATCGGCGGGGCGACTTGTCAGGAATAACTAAAGGTACTTCAGTACTAACTAAATTCTCATGCCCCCCAATTTTAGTTTTATCAACCTAAAGACTACACATTATTGTAGATCAAAGGGATAATTACACCCAAGGTATTAAAAATCGAACCAAATTAAATGGTTCAACTGGTGACCAGAGCTAATCAACCTTTTGAATTAGATTCAATTAATCGGATCATAACCGAAAATTTTGTGCTGATTTACAAGTTGAACCCGAGAGTTTCTTCTTGTTGTTCTTCTGGATAGTGTCTTCTTAGGTCCTATTCTTCTTTGTATGGGATGTTCTTGAATCTTATTCTCGTTTAGTCTTATTCTTCTCTTCCATTTACCTTTTTTTCTCCGTGTGTCTGTGCTTTGTGTTTTACCTTTTCCTTTAAGTCTTGTATTATTTACTTCATTTAAGTCTAACTTATTTCATTTTTTGTAGTCTAAATTGAATTGAGGATTTATCTCTTTTGTTTTCAAGTTTATTTTATGCATTAAAATTTTAAATTTATAAATAACTTAAGAAGAAAACTTACTCCATACTTTAGATGGCAATTTTGAAAATTAGAAATTGAATGGTTTTTCAAAGTATTGTGTAATTTATTATGTTATGTAATTGATGTTTAGTTATTGTTACTTTCACATGAATGAAGCAATCACTTAGGCTAATAATAATACAGTTATATCACTACAAAAAAATTGATTTATTGTGATGAAAATATTTATCACAAAAAATCCAAATTTCGTCACAAAAACGTTTTTGTGACGAAAACAATTCGTCATAGTTTCCTCACAAAATGGCCCTCGCATAAGGTTATTGTGAGGAATTTTTGTTTCGTCACAAAAAACATATGTGACGAAATATTATATTTTTTGCTCCAAACTCGATTCGAACCCCCGATCTCTGCTAACCGCGCAACAGTGCTGCGCAAGACTGCTCTTTAGTGGCTCCCAAGAGGAGTCGAACCCCTGACCTTGGATATAGTTGAATGAAGTGCAACCATTATGCCAATTGCAATTTTCTTGATGGTTTTGTAATTTTATTGTTCTTATTTATTTGTTACCTTAATTTATTAATTTTAATTTTATTTATTTTTTAATTATGTATTGATTAATTAAATTCAAACAATTATAAGTTATGTTTGTTAAAACATGTACTATACCCATATAGTACCCGTTCCTATGAATACTTAAAAAAATACTTTTATTTTTCATAAAAATTCTAAACTCAACGAATAATATATATACTTTTAATATAACATGTTTAATACTTGATGAAGTAATACGTCATTTTATGAAATTTATTATATTCATTTTTAAATTTATAATATATGAACAATATTTATTGGTGTAATATATCAAAATTTATTATAATTATTAATTGAATATTATATAAAAGACAATTTTGTAATACTTCATAAAAATATTAATTATTATATAAATAATTATATATAATTTATATGATGATTATAAATTAAATAATTTAATTATTAGTTTTTAAATAATCTTTTTTATATAAATTACATAAAGCATAATTTATGTGAACATAATATTAAATAAGTCGTATTTTTACTCTAGAATATTTTAATAAATCGTATAATAGTTGTTTGCATATTATTGAGCCAATTTCTTACCTTAAATTTTGAAAAATATTTATAATAGGTACACGTACATGTTGAACGTCAAATATTAGTTGACTGGTATTTAACTAACTAAGATTATAGGTGATAAATGATCATTATAATGAGCGCTATATATATACATATATATATATATATATTAAATTATGAGAACAAATTTTATTAACTTTTTTATTTTTTAAATTTATTTATTTTACTAAATTTTGATTTTTTTAATCACTATAAAAATACCTGAAAATGTCAAAATTACAAACAAAATTATATTTGGGGTTTCTTTTGATTCATCTAATTTTTTTTGGGATATCATGCAAAATATTCATTTGATATTTTTTTAAATAGTCTTTTATAATATTTCTCCATTTAATTGATTTAGGAAATTAGGAAAAATATTATTTAGATATGTTTTGAGGAATTGTTTTTATAACCTCATGTTGTTAACTTGTTGTGATGGAAAAAAAATCTTTTTCATGATGAAAATTCTATTTCCTCACATTAGTCATAGTTATTGTGAGAAAAATTCTATTTCCTCACATTAGTCATAGTTATTGTGAGGAAAATTCAATTTGTTTTAAAAAACACAATTTAATGTGACGAAATTACGATTCGTCACATTATGGTATGTTTATGTGACAAAATCAAATCTCCTCACAAATTTTTTGTCACAAAAAATACATTTTTTTGTAGTGTATATTTTCCGTGCATTGTTAATAATCAAAGTTGAATCATTAGAAATGTGGTGATGATTTTTTATATTATGGTGTTGCAAAACCCCAAATTTCATGGAGTCAGACATTATATATATTGATCCAGGTGTCTTATATGTTACATGTGATCCACTCTGAGCACGTGTATGGACCGTTAGTATACTTTGACTTCAAACCACAAAATTTCTTGTTGGAGGTAATATGTTGTATTTTTTTTAAAAGTAATTTTTATTGATTTTGTGACCTCGCATCAATTTCTCCCATAGGCAACCGTCCAACAATGGAATCATATCTATGTCATGATCCTTTTCAAGAAGGTACATAAATAAAGCTTTCTTGAACTTTTGTTGATTTTCTTTTCTTTTCTCTTTTTAGTCTGAGACAATTTTAAGTCCACATTGTCATTTCAAGATGTCACACATGAGACACCCGTTGGAATTAAGTTATGTGTGAATTTTCAGCTAGAAAGTCCTCAAGTTGTAATTTTTTAGTCATAATTTGTCAAATCAAATTTTAACATGACTCAAAATGCCAATCACTTATGTAATGTTTGGAACAAGGATTTTGGTGAGGAAAAGTGAAAGAAAAATGAAAAAAAAATAAAAAATGAAAGCAAAACGTACTATTACTTGAAGCAAAGAAAAAATTTTCCTTCCTATTTTTCTTACCAAAATCCAAGAACCAAACGGAGGGTTAGAGTTACAGAACTAAATTTGCAAATTGGCCGTATAAAGATTATACTTTTGTTGTTTAACCCCTCCAAAATCAGTGTTATACTTCTTTATGTTTTTTTAACAATTTAGATGATTATATGAACAACTACAAAAAAAAAAAAAAAAATTCTTAGTCAAGTGGCAAAATTATGCAAAAGTAAAATATATGTATATGGGATAGTATATTATGCAAAAATAACTTGTATTTGATTGCAAGTATCAATTCTAAATACATTTTTAGGAACACTATCGGGAAGTTTGGACAATTTATAGTCCATTTGGTAACTAACACAACCACTCGAAGGGCAAAATAAGGAAGGAAAATGGGAGACGTTACATGTCGCAGAAGTTGTTGAGCAAAGGCTAAGTAGCCAAGGATTACAAGGATACGTTCGTGCATTGATCTAATTTTGAGAACATTGCTGAACGAACTCTTCTTCAGCCAGCTGTTCAATGTTGTCACCGAGATCAAAATTGTCGACCATCTGCTGCGCGGAAAGTAAATGAATACTTTCCTCCTATCTTTTCAACTAAAAATTAAATTGAGTTTGGAATGGCTTGTGTGTGATTTAATTAATTTTTTAATTATTGAGTAATTCAAATTTTTGTTTGGATAGCTTGGGAGAGACAGGATGAGGCGAGGAGAAATGCATAGAAATTTTTGTTTTTGGGGCCTAGACGCCAAATGTTCTACGCACGAGACTTTTATGCTTGCAAGAGAGAATTAAGATCAAACAAGAGACCAAGAATTAACCCACGGATCAAGATTCAACATCAAAAAAAATTATATTGCGTATTTGCTTGTTCTTAATGCCTTAATCTTTGGATTTATCTACCGATTGTGGTGAGTTCCCCGAAAGAGAAATTAGAATTGGATGTGCATGTGTGTTAACGTATGAATCGCTTTTGATAGTAGTGTCCTTTATGTTTTGAGTACCTAGGGGACCTTACGAATATATATTATCCCTAGTTAGTAATTTGTAGTTTGGTAGAAAGTATTACTAACTGAGGAATTAGTGTTGCTTGTATAAGTTATTGTCGAGTAGGTCAATGTGTAAAGAATCCCAAATTCTCCATGCATTTGAATATAAGAAACTTCTGCCATCTCAAAAATCATTATGTTCAAACTTCAAACTTATGTTTTTCAATTTCTTAATGCTACATTTGATTCATAGAGATTTCCATAAGAAATAAGAAGGAATTTTTTTTAAACCTTTTAATAATAGTACTTTTTATTTTAATTTTTCATTCTTTTCATTTTTCTCATATTTATCAAAGTTCTTTTTCCAAAAATAGCATCAGACAACACGACAGAAGGTGAAATCAAATCGAGTGCTTGTCTCCGTATTTTTCTCCTTGTGTTATTCAAGTTGCTTAATTGTCATTTTACATTTCAAGTTTTAGTCAAATTTATCCCATAGCTCATCTTTTCAATCGGTTTTTTAGACAATGCATAAGTTTGATTAAGAGGAGAACTTTTTAATCTAGAAGACAAATGGATGTCATCTTATTATAGGGATGACAATGGGTCCGGGCTAGACTTGGATTAGGGGCGGGTTTTTAGACCCTCAATTGGGTTCTGGACGGGTCCTGGATCTTCATTTTAAAACTTGGACCCATCTCGAACTTGCGCCACTAGAATTTTATATATATTTTTATTTATTATTTTATATAAATTTATATAAAATGTATGTATACTTTATATACAAAAGTATATATTATATAAATAGTCACATAAAAAATAAATATGCTATTCTTATATGTAAAAATAATTATCTAACATTAGTGGTTAAGTTATAATTTTAAAATATGCGCAAATAAATATGCGATAACGATATTTAACTTTTCAAAACTTAAAAAATGTTCATAGAAATTTATAAATAATTAATACTTTGATAATAGTATTATTTTTTTTATGATTAGAAAGTTACGATAATATAAATTTTCTTTAAAAAATATTTTTTTAATTATTTAAAACAATTAACCAGATCTATCGGATCCAATCCAGACCTACTGGGTGTGAGGCGGGTCCCAAATTTGACCAAATCCGCCCTGTTGGCATCCCTATATAGTCATCTAAGCAATACAAGCTAGCATAGCTAGAATACATGAATATTGGGACTAGCATATATATAAAGGTCGTAGCTCACAGGAAGTGTTAGGTGGACCACCCACATCAAAGGATTTGACAAAAAAGAAGGATTTCTTTTGTGAAGGAGGTGGAGAACTCCTATTGAAAAGGATTCATAGTTTATACTAGGGGGCAAAATAAGTTGAGAATCATGGTTTTAATTTATGTTAATTAGTTTTGGGTTGAAGAGGGTTGCGGCTTTAATGTGTTTCAAAATTTGTTGGATTTTAGATGGGTTCAAACGATTTCTATATGAGTCTATACGGTTTCTAAATGGTTCAAACAAGAAAAGAATTACAGTTTGATAATGTTTTATAAATTTGAAAAGTTAGTGATAAATTATTTTTGCAAATTAAAAAATATGTTAGATAACAAGTGAATAATTGAAAAATATATAAAATTATATTGAATAAAACATATTTTTCTTTTTTGTGTTGAACCCATGAAGGAAACGCATCAACTAATTATCAATCTGCTTCAAACTCATTACCAACCTAACCCATTTACAACACATTATCTAGAATCCATTTAAAATCCAATCTATTTTCAATTCGATTCAATAGAATTCAATCCAAATCCGATCCAGTCCACCCATTTACCACCAATAATTTATACTTTGAGGGGCTCCATAACTGAGACATGTCCACGCATCATCTTGTCCCATATAATTTCCCAATCCAAAAACTGAATATTTTAATTCCAACTTTTACATTTAACGCCTATTAAGTCTTTTGACAAGTACATGATTATTTGTAAGAGTGACTTCCAAAAATATTCCCTCATTTTTTTCTCTTTAGGTTTGTGTTTTTGGTGGCACTAGTTAAAAGTTGCAAGCATTTAAATATAACAATAATCTATTTTAATAATACCAGTAAGAACAACACGCTTCGTGCATGGCAATTAATGTCTCTTTTAATTTTTCTTTGTTGATTAGAGTATAATATAAATACATTGAGAATTTTTTAGCTCTCTAAAGAAGTATTATGAATGTATAAAAACTAATAAAATTATTATTATTATTATCATATATCATATATCAAACTGAAAAGTTTTAAGACTTTATGGGTTTTTTATTAAGTTTTCTAGATAGTTGTTTTTTTTTAATGAATGAGTTGCTAAAATTAATCTATTAAAAGGTTAAATTAGTGTAGTTCGAAAATTTGATACGATCAAATATATATCTTTATGTTTTAAAAATAAATTTATAAATATTTGACTGTAACTTTCGCCTACTTTCAATATTTACAAATAAAGAGTTGTGTATATGTACTATGAGCATATATATATATATATATATATATTTAACATTTATATTTACTTAAAGATATATAACTATTTCTTACATTTTTTTTTTGTCAAATTATTTTCTAATAGTCCTTTCCTTCATTATTGATTTAAAGTATGTTTAAAATATATTTTTTTAAAAATGTCTTTAAAAAAATGCATACTAATTAAAAATTTGTGTACACGCATACTTTAAAAAAAAAAGGATATCTTTTATACCATTGCAAGATCAAATATATTGAAATGAAATATGTCAATATAGATTATTTGGTTCATGTGTATATCTTTTAAGATGATATTTAATTAGTAGCCATAAATCTTTATATCAAGTCGAAAGTTCGTTCAAATAAAAATATGCTTGCTTGTAATAAAATTTGACTTGAATTAATTTTTAATTATATTATAAATTTATGGAATAAATGATAAATATAGAATAACTTAGCTATCATTCTCATTTCTCATTATATTTGTAAATCTTCTAGTTTATAATAGATTAAACATTATTGGGTTCATTATATTCTACCATGGTTCTATTTTTTCTGACGTGGTCGAATCCGCCCCTGGCCCCGTGTTCGCCAACTCATCCCAAACGTCGACTCCAGCTCAGCGCAAACCGCCAGCCTTGAGTCGCCACATGTCAGGCCCAATCCGATCAGGCTCCAGTTTCTGTCATATCGGCCAAGTCCGATCTGGACCCATTGTGTCTCCTCGACTTATCATCCTCCTCGGGGCTACGACTTCCTCGACGAGCATCCCACTCCCCTCGAGTCGTCCCACCGATAACCGTCTCTGACAACAGGTGTACCCGACACGCCCTTGGCGCGTGCCACAGAATACTCCAGTGCGAATAGCAGGGCTGGGCCGGTCTAACCCTAGTCCGGCCCACCCGTTTCCAATTATTATAAAATAGTGTAACGTCACTGTTCATTGGGTAAGTTCACCTATTTCACTCTTACGCCCATTATTACCTTCCGATTATCTGCTCGAAGACTGACTTGAGCGTCGGAGGATTTTCGCCGGAGACACATCCGGCTAGGCTCACGTGTGTTCCATCCTTGCAGAATAGGACCCGACCAGCATTCACATCTCCCTACTCGGACTTTGGACATTCATACTCGGACAATACCTTTGCTCGGAGTGACGTGTTCTGCGAACCAAAATCCGACCACATCATTTTCGTACCACTATTGTCTATCATATCACAATTACCACTCTTTCGATTTTAACATGGTAAAGTCAAAAGTTATGTTACTTGCATTATTTTCACCATGTCCACCTCTATTGTAATGTCTATATGTTTTATCGAATTCTTTATTATTTTTATCACAATCTCTACACTGCTACCTTCACAGCAACCTTCACATCATCTTCACCAGTGTTATTAAATACACCTCTCATGTTGTAGTCACTACTTTAACCACAACCTTCGCTACCACCTCGACCTCTAACTTCACCTCCATTGCCACCTCCTCTTCATTGCCTCATATAGAGTAACTTGTACATCAAATTCACTGCCATGTTGGAATGCTTTTCTGAAAAAAATGAAAGGAAAATATATTATTATTTTTAAATTAGGGAAAATTATATATGGCCACCTAAACTATAAGTGCTTTTATAGTTTTCAATCTCAAATTTTCAGTGTTATAGGTTACCACTTAAATTTTGAATCATTTATAGTTTGCAACCTAATTGAATTTTCAGATCGAAAATGCTAACTGGAGTGACAACACGTGAGTGACACATGTTATCATTAAAGGTAATTTCATCTTTTCAAGTGAAAATCAAACTTTGCCACCCGAGTTTTGTAGAATTTTGTACTTGACAAGCTAGATTTTTTTTATCAGCTAATTTTTTTTATCATTACCTATTAGTTTAAATTTGTACTTATTTGAAATGCATATAAGTTTGTTTACTTTTTACTCGTCTATACAAAGTGTTTGAACATATATTTAATAGAATAACTGAAAAATATAGTGTAGATTTTTTCTTCTTTATAAAAAAAATTTAGAAATTGTGACAGAGTCAGGGGTGGGCCTTGGGATGGGATTTCGTGATTCGGGGAATTTGGACCGGTTACCTGAAATTTCCGGGTCTCCGACAATCTCGGGTTGGATCGGGTAGCTATTTTAGCTATCCAAAACCTGACAAACCCGAAAATTTTGGGTACCCAAAAATTTCAGGATCAAGTACCCGACTAGTTAAAAAATAATATATATATATATATATATATATATATATATATAGAGTACACAAACTGCTGTTGCTGCCTACTGCTGTAAAAATTTACTAAAACGTATTCAACACATACAGTTTATTTTCAGTTCCCCTTTCAAGTCTCAATTCTCAACATTTTCTGCTCCTTTCATTTTCCCCTTTCAAGTCAAGCCCTTCGATTTTCAGTTTACTTATTTATTTATTTATTTTTATTTTAAACAATCTAGTAGACTAGCACTTTACAGAAATTTTTTAGTAGACGTAAGTAGCAATACAGCCTAATCACAAAAAAATTTACCAAATCTTTAACAAACCCTAGCCTCAATCACAAAAATTTGTACCAAAATTTAACAAATTGTTATCAAAATTAGAAAGCAAGGATTAAACACTTATGTCGCCGCCGGTAGAGAGATGAGAGGATGAGAGACAAAATGTTATGGTGGGTGATGTGAGTAGAAAGAAAGAGAAAGAGAGATAGAATTAGAATTAGAGAAGTAGAAGAAAGGCAGAGAGGAAAAGAATTATTGCATTAACCAAAGTTTGCTTTCATGTGCCGCAAAGCGAGTGTATTTATACCTAACCAATTCTATGCCATATGAGATTGGAATTATCTCTTCTAAATACGTTTTTTTAATAAAAGCGTAAGTCTACACTCCTCACACTATCCTAATTAACATCAATAATAGTCATTGTAAGACTCCCCCCCCCCCCACCCCCACATTAGTCTTGCCTCAAGACTGAAATGATGGAAATCGTTTCTCAAAGTCGCCCTAGGTCTCCCATGTCACCTCTTTTATAACGACCCGGTAATATTTTATTATTGGATTTATGTATTATGTGATAAGTGTGTTAGGATTATTTTAAATATGTGAATTTTAGGCACACATTTGGGTAATGTGTATTATAATGCATACATTTGAAAAACATGATCATCTCTTAAGTGAAAATTTAAACTTATGTACTTCTTATTAATTTTTGAAAAATCATTATCTCTTTATTTTCTCCACAAATTTGATATATTATTGATATTCTTATTATCATTATTAGTGTTTTTCAAGATTCATATCATGAAATTTAATTTTATTTTACATTTATTTTCGAGAAGATATAGATATACTTATTTTCGAATTAGAAAATATACATCTACTAGATTTATTTATTTACTTAACATTTCTAAAAGAATTATATTATTTTACATATATATAATTATATATAACCGAAATTTTATATATAATTATACATTTAATTAGTTAAGGCTTTCTTTATATTAATCTAAATCATTTTATGTCACTTTCATGAGATTAGTGGTAATAAAGATGAATACTTGGAACCTTTAATCTTTTAGTATTGTTATTAGAGAAATGTGTATTAACTCATTCCACCAAAATATATTTTTATAATTAACCATCTCTTCCACAACTTTATATATATTCCTACAAAAATTATATGTTTCAAAGATGCATCTATATTAGCTCATAAATATATATATTACGACATATACATCTATACATATATCTTTATAGTAAATATATGTATACCTATATGTATTAGTGTCATATATATTTTTACATACACACACATGTACATAGATATATATATATATATATATATTTGTTGTTATATATCTAT
The DNA here is from genome assembly GCA_026212405.1 of Petrea volubilis. Classification (NCBI taxonomy): domain Eukaryota; kingdom Viridiplantae; phylum Streptophyta; class Magnoliopsida; order Lamiales; family Verbenaceae; genus Petrea; species Petrea volubilis. Next base: position 7,966,071 of record CM047880.1, read on the forward strand.
ACCTACTTATACACACACATATACGTCCACATACACACACATATATATATATATACATACAAGATAGTTATTAAGTGATGTGTATCTAGATATCCACATAGAAATGTATGGTATATATATTTATATTGTTATAATATTTAGATATTTCTTCTCCTACATTTAATGAATTCTTCTAGTTGGAACCATTTTATTGACTTAGATCTTGATTCATCCATATAGAGCAACACTTAAGAAGACTTAGGCTCCTTAGTTGGATGCACACATTAATTAGCTAGGATGTATCTCATGATTTCTTCAATTGTTATTTACCTTATTAACCCTATCTCACATGATAACTTCTATAAACAAGATGAAGCTCTTTTTCTTCCTCTCCCTCTCAAGAAAACCGTCCACTCTCTCTTTCTCCCTAGAATTTCCACTTTTGTTCCAAACACCACTTTCTTTTATTCTCTTGCACCAAAAAGGTAGAAACCTTGCTTAATCCCATAAGTAGGGTGTTATTTATGTTCACCTTGAGTAAAAGTTTTTGCTTAGGCATGCTTCAATGCTCTTGAGTAAAAGTTCTTGCTAAAAGGATGCTTCAATGCTCATGAGTAAAAGTTCTTGCCAAGCATACTTCAATGCTCTTGGTTTAGTAGCTCGTCTATTTTTGAAGTGATTTTCAGAAGTTGTTATTTCATGATTAATTTAGATATAATTATTCTATTACATGCTATTTTTTTGACTAATTGTTAGTGGAGGCTAAGTAACACTTTCATGCTAGAAGTCTAATTATAATAGGAGTTAATCCAGTTTATACTTAATATGTGATCAAGATGCACTTTTGTGAACGTATTATGAGAATATGTGTTTATATGCTTGGTACGCATATCATTTTCATGAGTTATGCTTCATGAAATTATATGTGTAGTTTAAAGAGGACTTTCTTGAGATAATGATTTAAAAGTGGTTTCATAGAGATATATTTTGGTAAAGAAAAGCTTATAAAAATATATGTTTAATTTTGTAAAACTTTTATCAAAAACTATGTATAGTTTTGAAAATATAATAGTTTTCATGAAATTATATGAGTTATATGAAAATATACTAGAATATTAGTTTTATGATAATATAGGTTTTTATGAAACTACGTTAATTTTATGAAAATAAAGTAGTTTTGTAAAATGATGTGTTTCTACGGAAAGGTAATAGTTTTGTGAAAATACATTATTTTCATAAACATAATTACCTTATAGATTCAAGGTTTAGAACAACATGTATTTATTAAAGTTCTATAATTTTTTTAGCAAAATCCCTCTTTTACTAAGATATATCTACATGTGCTTCTATATATACATATGCTATACGTACATATATTTATATATTTTTAATTTAATTGGATCTTTTCATATATATATATATATATATATGTATATGTTATACGTACATACATATATATTTTTATGTTTTAATTGAATCCCTCTGTATTTTTTTCGTGTATAATTTCACATAATATATCATACAGAAATATATAAATAAGTTTATAGGAATATATTATTATCTTTAAGACCTTAATTATTTTACATTTAATGAAATTTTCCAATATGGAAGCAAGACTTCCAAAAATTATGTTCTTATGTGAACAAATTGCAATTATGTGAAACGGGCCCAAATATGTCGGAGTGATTTGGGCTGAGTTCCTCCGGGACGTACCAATGTGGTAGCCGGTTGTAAGAGTTCTCACTTCCTCCATTTTCTAATCCCCCTTTGTATAGACGGAGTGTTCTACATAAGAGAGCGGTAGGAAAATTTGGCGTAATGCCTGGGATACGACCATCGGAGAATAAGGTAGGGAATTAGTCGAATTTGGAGTATAAGGTAGGAAGTGATATATAAATCGGTCGGGAGACATAAGGGTCACTGATAGGTGACAAGAAAGGTAGAAAAATCTGGAAACTACGTGTTTATGTGCAAATCACACACTCGAACACCTTATGTGATTAAGTGATATTTCTAGTCAATTATATATTGATTGTGGATTACATGATTCTTTTAGATGGAATCGAAGCCACCACTAATTAGGATGGAAGTAAATGAGTGTTTCGAGGCCTTTTGTTAGAAGAATAATTGATAACATTCCGCTGCGTGTTTCGTAATTCTAGTTTGCATTTTTGTCTTACTCCATGATGTATGTAGATGCTACTTTGCCTACATTCGTACTTGTTTGTAACTACAATAAAGTTGTGTATGTAGTTTTGCATATATGTGGTGAATAAAGTATGCATTACCGGGGTCGTTACATCTTTTGTGGCAAGTGCTCCTACTTAACTAAGACTTGAGGCACTGCCACGTTATTTTTCTTGATCATTCTTTTGGATAGGAGTAAAATAGGTTGCAAAATCACCTTAACATTATCATCCATCACTAGTAGGGTTCTGCAAACACGATCAGTTGCTCTAATGCTTTTTTTGAGCAATGAAACATGAAACACATGATGAATTTTAGACCCATCAGGCAAGAACAACTTGTAAGCTACTGCCCAATTCTCTTTGCAATCTTAAATGGTCAGCTGAACTTAGGACTCAATTTCCAAACTACACTAGAATGAATAGAGTTCTACCTGTAAGGTTTCAACTTCAATAAAAGCCAACCTCCCAGGCTAAAACTCCCTTTCACTACATCCTTTATCAGCATAATATTTCATTATGTACAGAGGTTGGACTAATAGCTACTTCAAATCCTCTACTATTTTCTGTTTGTCTCGTATTAGCTCTTCTACTCGCCTAACTTGCAATGGAAAATATACCTCAAGGCTAAAGTGCATAGGCTTATACCCATACAATGCTTCAAACAGGAGTTATCCCAATGGTGGTATGGAAAGTAGTGTTGTACCACCATTCTGCCATACAGAGCCACTAACACCATTTCTTGGGTTGCTGATCACATATACACCTTAAGTAGCTCTCAAGGTATTGGTTAACCCTTTCGGCTTGTCCATTTGTTTGCTCGTGATAGGTCGTACCCAGCTTATTCTAAACCCCCAATGTGTTGAATAGTTCTTGCCAGAATTAACTTGTGAATAGCTTATCCCTATCTGTGGTGATAGTTGCAGGCAACCCATGTAGCTTGTAGATGTTGTCTAAGAACACTTGAGCTATAACTGAGGCTGTAAATGGGCGTGACAAGGGAATGAAGTGGGCATACTTGGTCATTCTATCCACTACAAAAAATAGTATCTTTATGACTATATGCTTACTTTTCAAAAAAATGATGAACTTTACCCAAATAGAGGTTGCTTTAGCAATATATTGATTCAATTTAAACAATTGTAAAAACATAGGTACAACATACCAAATTTCCAATAGAAAAACATAATATGCTGAATCTAATACAAAACAAATAACATACCATCGAATTGCTGAATCACATCGCTGCAGTCTTTTGGCTTTGTGTCCAAATTGGCCGCTTGCATTTAAATAATATTACACAGCAATGCAGAATACCAACTTACCATATTAGCCCAGCGGCTGAGCGATGCCATGCTAGGATACCGGGTGCGGGTTCGATTCTACTGTCATCCTTGAACTTAATTTCTAGATTGAAAAATGACCGTCTGATCAAAGAGATGGGGATTAATTAGAGCCACAGGATTAAGCGCGCAATTCGGCAAAAAATAAGCTGAAACGACATCGTATCATCAATGCGCTGGCGAAGTGCGACATCAACACATGGCAGCATCACAACCACTGAAGGAGAATATCATCCAACAACCTACGATCATTTTGGTGATAGATTTCTTCTATTTTCATTTCATTTGTAATTCGTTTTATTTCCAATTTCCACATTGTATAAATTATGAATTTTGAGTGTTATGACGGTTATCCAAAAAATTGTTCCAAGTCTGTCTTTCTCACCTCTTATCTCTCTGTACTCTCATCAGTCACCCCCTTCTTCTTTGGTGCTGCAATCCATTTAAATTATCATTTCTTCCTTATTTTTTCATATTAATTAGCAAAATCATTACAATTGGTATCAGAGCCATTGATCCTCGGTGGCTCTAGATCTAAACCATGGCTGAATTAATCAAGTTAAAGGACTTGTATGACGCGCAAAAAAGGAATAGTCATACAAAACATTTGTGCAATCACTTTTATTTAAAAGATAAAAACTTTAATTTATATTTTGTTATTTTTTTTTTTTGGATGTCTTGGTTATTCAGATTGTTAATATTTTAATTACAACTAGGGAACATGCGTCCAAATATTATGGAGGATTAATTAAACTGACAAGAATCGAATAAATTTCAAAGTCTTATTTCTCTAAATAAAATGACGGAACTAATAGATGGAAAATTGAATGCTGCAAGTGAAGCAATTGAGAAAATACAACCCGTAGTAAAGGAGAAAATCAAAAAGAAGATATAAATTATAGCAATGAAATGCAATCCGACGAAAAATGTAAAAATAGAAGAAAATGCGCATCTCATCTCAAAATTCAATTACTAAACAGAGAACAAAAGGTGAATAGAACGTAAGAATAAAACAAAATGTATCGAGATTCAAATTTCAAGTAATGATGAAGTGACCATCAACAACTTCAAAAGGAAATTACGACCAAATCCATGAAAACAAACAAATAGAAGACTTATGTCACTTATCCAACAATCAAGATCAAGCAAGAGAAAATATGCCTATGAGCTCACCTAAACTTATTTAGATAGCATATACTTTCGGATTTTATTACTTTAATTTGTAAATATCTTATTTTGTCATTCACAGAGTTCAACAAATTAATACGAAATTTTTCTGCAACACCTTCTAATGTTTTAGTTTTAATTAATTATGTTCTTTTTAAATTTTTTAGTTTATAAAATAAATTTTATAATTTTCATTTGAAATAAAAAAATATGTTCTATGATATTTAATTTACAAAATATTTTTTATAAGAATATAATAATTGTAATGATATCATACGCATAATGTGCAACATTTCGTTCCTTTTACTAAATTATATTTACTACATACATTCAAATACTACAAAGACTTGGGCTCATACCGTCATACACACGCCATTGCACTCTGAAAAAGGACATACATATCCAAAATCAACTAATCACTTTACTGTCATTGAAGATGTAGCTTAGTGATAGAGGTTCAAATCGGGCATTATTGAGATATTGAGTTTGAAGCTTCTTGTTTTCTGTCTTTTTGGTATGTGTGTGTGGTGTGTGTTCTGTTTGATTTTTATAGGGTCTTAGGATGAAATAGTGTCAAGTGGCAACAAAATTTCAAAACAACTACAGAGGAAGGATAACAAAGAAAAAACTATTGCCGTGACAATATTAAGATTGTACTGGAAAAATGGCATACAATACGAGAACTCATTGAGAAAGGCAAAAATAACATTCAAAAATCAAGCGAATGTAAACGATCTCATATGACAAAAATAAAAGTGAGGGTTGCTGATATTAAGAAATAAAAGCCAACTGTTTGTTTCTCTAAAGTCGGGATAGCCAAATTATTATTTTCAATTTTAAGTTCAAATAGTTTTGTTGGTTAAATCAAAAGTGTCTCTTAACGTGTAAATTTTCTAATAAATTCAAATACCGAATTAACTAAATACGTGCCAAGCATGTGCACGCGTACTATAGTAATTAGAAATATCTATGCGTCGATATTAATCAAATTCGCTCACTGATTTTTAGAAACATTGTGTTATCTAATGTTTGTATTTATTAAAATACATATTTAAATATTGAATATCAATTAATATAATGAATATATATTTTTTGTTTGATGAACTTTTCTTAAAAATGTTATTATTTAGATCCTTTCTTGCAAAATTTACAATCATTCAAAATTTGAAAAACTTACAACATTCAAAATTTGAGTATTTATGTAAAAGTCAACTAATAATATGAATTTAAATATGTCATTATTTATAAGAAAAGGTAAGACTGTCTTTTCAAATTTATTAAAGAAAGAAATAAAAAAAAGAAAAACGTATCACACCCTTTTAGGCGTGATCTGTAATCTAATAAATTTGTTAAACAGATTTCGGGCCTTTGTATAATAATGAACCTAAAATTATATAAATAAATGATAAATTAAGTGGATAAATATATCTATCTAATTCATTTCAAAATAGCAAATGTATCTTTAATCAAGTTACGTAGTTAAATTATGCAATATTGTAAACGACAATGCTTTAATTTGGACTGTTTTTGAAACTTTAGAGGTATTGTACTACAAGCAATACTATTGAGCAGTGTAGTACATTAAAGAGAGCTAATTAAGTCGCCATAATAGAAAAGTTTGAATTGTTGCGGACGTCAACATCTAAGATAACTTTGCATGAAAATGATAGCAAACATACCCATCGTAAATCACTTAATAAAATAGATCACTGAACTATCACAATGTTGTAATAATAATCAATTTCGATAAAAAAAAATAAATTATCTCTTCTTCAAATTTAGTATTTAGAAAAATATACAATTTTCAATGATTTAGATGAATAATTTTGTCAAATATAGTACTATATTTATTTCAAATTTATTAATTTTAATTTATTTTCTTTTTGAGGCATTAGAAGAAATTATTTTTAATTTACAGAAAATGGATTTTCTTGTTAACGCGATAGTCTTATTTAAGTAATAATTAATGTGACGCTACTTATACATGTCCATCATATGGTGAAACACTAACCAGCACCCCACCAGCCTTTCGTTCTGCACTACAAGAAAAATGAGTAAATTTGTAACAATATAAGAGATAATAATGAAAACTTATCATTAATTATATATATTTAGTGACAACAAATATATGTTGTCACAAAATATAGTTTGCACAATGTAAATAGTGACAATATAGTACAAAATTGCACTACAAGAAAACACAGTTTTTTCGGCCAAATTTCCGGCGGATTTTCGGCGGATTCAATCTCCCGAAAAAACCTTCATCGGTAGTGATTTTTCGGCGGATTTTCGGCGGAAAATATATATATATATTTTTTAATTAAATAAATTTTTGGCGGAATTTCCCATTGTCAATGACGACAACTAAATTGTTAATTTTTGTCACCATTGAGTAATATTGTGACAACATAGAAATTATTGTCAAAACAAATTTAATTAGTTACAAAAAAAAAAGGTATTGTCATTTAATAAAATCATTGGCGGCAACTTTTATAATATCTCTTTTGAATTTTATCAATAATTACCTTTTCTTATAGTGCAATATAAGCTTTTAAATGATGAATGGATTTAAAAAATAGTTGCAAATTTTAGTATTTTCCTTTTTGGTGATGAATAATGAAATTAAAGTGTCAGATCAGAAGAGCCGATTAATCAATCATGTGGCAAGTGTTAATACACTTGTCCATGTGATTGGTTACTCTTTCCTAAACTGTACATCAATCACATGGCAAGTGTAAGACACTCCTCACGTGATTAGTTTCGGTGTGGCCAAACCCGTTGTGGTTAAGAATTTCCCAATTAAGAGAATCTACCTGTTGTGAAATATTCCTAATCTAAACTCAACGAGATTAAATTTAACTTACTCACAGCAACCTCAAAAACACTAACAATGCGTTTGACAGAGGAAAGAAAATAGGGAGGAAAGAAAATGAGCGGAAAGGAAATGAGAGGAAAGAAAATGGATGGATTTTAATTTTCACAGGTATATTTGGTTGAAAGGAAAACAAATGGAAGGAAAATAAAAATCTATTTATTTTCTCTTGTTTGTTTGAATGGAAAAGTTGAAGGAAAGAAAATGATTTATGTACTAAATGACAATTATACCATTATATCATTATAAATCATAATTATGTTTATGAATTTATGTATTAAAATAGATGAATAAAATTAAACTAATAAGTATAATGTAAATAAAATATATAAATTAATATAATGAAATATTTGTTTACATTGTGTCAAAGGACAACCACAATCTTATATAATTATAAATATAATTAATTATAAATATAATTATGTCGTAGAAAATTTAATGAAAATAAAATAAATAAATAAATATGTGAAATACATTTTTAATGTATTATACAAATACACACATCGTATTTGCTATTTAAAAAATGCAAGGATTAATGCTAGTAGAAGTTGCAATATTATTTAAACACCTAGTTATACATATGGGCAATTTTGAAAATATTATTTTATAGAGATCCTTGTGTTATTTTTTTTTTCATTTTTCATCCGATTTTGGGTGGAAAAAAAATTAGTGGGCCCCATACTTATTTTTCCATTCTCAATATCTTTCCTTTTCTTTCCTTTTCCTCCCACAACCAAACAAGGAAAAATATACATTTTCCTTCCAATTTCCTTCATTCCCCTCCCTCCCCTTCCTCCCATTTTCCACCCTACCAAACGAAGCCTAACGAATAATATATGTTCTACACTTTATTGGCAATTAGCTTTACATCTTCAATAAAGTCCAAATTTTGAAATTAAAGATAAGAGTAGTGAAATTTAATCACTAAATCGCCGTTAAGGGTGAGTTTCGAATTTTAGTTTCCTAACCCAAATCCAACCGATTAAAATATTAATTCCTAGGGACATAAAAATCTTTAATTAGTGGATCGGGTTCTAAATTTTGGTAAATTAAACACCTCGCGAACGGAACTTGCTGGCAACTCTTAACACTAGTGACTTTGACTTTCTAATACGGAATAATGGTATATAAAAATACAACATTTGTAACTCTTTGAACTTTTATTTAATAGTTCTATATTGGATCAAATTTCCGAATTGGACATTTGCAAGCTAGATTCCCGGAAAAATACTTTGTTTCACACACACACACACACACGTACCGTGAGCCCTCTATAGTTGGGCAAGAGTGGCCTAGCTTGAGGCACTAGGTAGACTAATCCATCACAAAATAATATAATATCTACCAAATCATGGCAGAATCATTATAAAATATGCACCAAATTTGTGCTTAAAATTCTTAAGAAACGTGCCAATTTTTTCTCTTTCTTAGTAGGTGTCGTAGTACAAATTAGTACTACCATTTTGAAGGCTGCTTAGTTCTTGCCTCGTCAACAAGAAAAAGGAGTTCCCGGTGCCTTATATGTATAGGGAAAAATCTATCCAGCACACGGCACTCTACAAAGTGATCAACTTTCTCAGATCAAATCTCTTTGTGAATATTTAAAAAAAATGGAGTTTCGAATGGCATTGTTTGTGGGCAAAGGTGAGGAAAGATTGTGGCAACACCTAGTAGATTTGGTGATAGTTTTTATGCTATCTTTGCTCGTGGAGTGTCTCTCGCACACAAGATTTCTGAGCGATTCAAGCACGAAAAACAGTGTGATCGTTGGGCTCGTTCAAACCGGATTGTATAGTGTTAGGATCGCCATGGCTTACCTAGTGATGCTTGCAGTTATGTCCTTTAACGTTGAAATCTTGTTTGCTGCCATATTAGGATACAGCGTGGGATTTTTGGTTTTCGGCAGCAGATTTTCAAACAAAGATGGGATAGGATATGAGAAGCCATCAGATTTGCCCCCATTGAATTGTTAATTAGTTTGTTGTCTATATATGTTATATCCTACTCAATTTTGGTTCCATTGAAGATAAATATCTCATGTTGCATCTCTCATATTTTTCAAATTATCTTAATTTCAATTCTTGAGCTATTTACGTGCCGTTGGGTATATAACGCAAATGCATAATTATTTCATAATAATTTCAAATTTATTGTAATAATCTTCTGCATACACCCTTGAATATCTAAAGGAAGCAAGATGGAGAGCTAAAATTGAAACAATTTGAAAAATGCAACACGAAACATATATATTCAATGAGATCAAATTTGAGTAAGACTTAATTAAGAAACGAGACCAAAAATAATATTTTCCCTTTGTCTCACATAGCTTGAATTATGATGATTATATCTAATACTCCCGCAAAGGGATCGGTAATCATAATTTATCCATTCTCCTTCTGCAAAAGTTGGAAGACTTCTTTCTGGTGGTGGTCTCGCTAGCATAAATCCTTTTCCAATAATAGGTCAAAAATTTATAACGGTAAATAAGTTATGATTATAGTGAAAAATAAACCAAACATGAATGAGAGATGATTGGTATGTATGATTATATTTATTGGATAAATGACACACGGGTATCTAATCATATGCCAGACAATTCAAGAACTTATCAGATTTGCAAGAAATTTCAAGTTGTCATGTTGGCTTGCTAGATGGAAGTAATGTAGTAGCTAGGTGATTTGTCTTTGAAAATTGTCTTAAATGCGCTAGGTGATAAGCCTAAAATTTACGTATTTTTATGTGCTTAATTGATATACTTTTTATTAAAAAATTAGTAAAATTTGATGGTTGTATTGTTGAATTTTAATTAAGTGTAATTAGACTTTATTTTTAATAAAAAGTATTAAAAGTCTTGAAAAATTCCTATTTGAAGACACGTTTTCCTTCGTTGAATAGGATTCAACAAACAAACAAGGAAAGATGATTTCTAATTGAATTTAGCTAACAAAGATGAAAATTCGATTCCAATTCCGATTACGATTACGATTTAGTCAGCTATCTTCCAACTTCTATACATAGGACTTATTCCCACATTATTCCATGAACTTGGATGGCGTACTGAAGAGAAGAATTCAATGGGGGTGTGAAAACCACGGAGATTCAACTCCCATTTGCCCAAAAAGCTCTACATTAGTTTGTTTAGGTTTTGTTTTATGTTCTTCTTTTCTTTAGTTAATTTTATTTTTATTATGTCTACATACTTTATTTTCTTAGGACTCTAGGTGGATCATGAGATGAATTTCATACAGTGGTGGAGCCAAAACTATCAGTCAGTGGGGTTACTGCTCGTGAGCTAACCAACTATCGATGACCGTTTCTTTCCTATATATTCAATCATCGAAAGCTTCCGACTAACAATCTTTTGAAAAAATGTCGAAAGTGTTTCCAACAATCTTATTTTCGACTAAAAAACATATAATAATGTATAAAATCCAATAAATATAATATTTTAACTTTATATTCATAATTTAAATATGTAATTAAATTATATTTTATTTTGCATTTGTGCACACATCGAGTGTGTCCGACTGGCTAGTATGTATTTATGAATGAGAAGACAATTTATTAATTTTAATTATTATAGAATTAGTGGATATCAATTTATACATGTATATATATATACATGATTTTGTTTTTATTTTCACTATAAAAGGTTACTCATTTCTTTTTAACTATTTTAAAATTGAAAGAGAGTTTACAATTTTTTTTTCCCCTTTTATGACCCCCTTCTATTTCAATTTATATTTTTTGAGAGTGAGGTCAATTAATACTATTATTGTTATAATATTTTATAAATTAATATACATATGTGTTTATATATATGTATATATAATGGAGTTCCTAAAAATTGAGGGGGTTCAATTGCACCCCCTCATTCTCACGTGGGTCCGCCCATGATTTAATGTAAGCTATTTGAATGTCCTTGGTATTTAATTTTTATATATCCTATCTATATTTTAAGGTTTTATTACTTGTACATTTATGACCAACTTTTTCAAGTTTTAAGATTTTTTATTCGACTACGAAATATTGTTTATAAAATCCAACTATTTGTTCTATAAATATGAGGAATGCATAGGTTAGAAATAATCATGCTCCTGTTCGATTAGTTATATTAATTAGCGAAAACTTTTTAACTAACACAACTCTTGTGCACAAAGGGCCAAGGGATCCACATGTGATCACGAAATGAGGCACATAGCATTCTTTGATACGTTTGTTTTACTTTTGAAAGGAGACTACAAATATTTTTGTGAGTTGGATCATGGGATAATATAATCTCAAAACCTAGAATTGTTTGGATAACTATTTGAAAGGATTCGATTGATGAAACCTAGGCCTTAGTTTCCCTAGTTGTTTTTTCATTTATTTATTTCCTTACATTTTTATTTTACTTTTTGATTTTTCATCAACAAATTCGAAGTCTAAATAATAAAGAATTTACAAATTTGGTACTTGATAATCCTATTCCTCGTGAGAACGATACTCTACTCACTTTTCTATTAGATGAGCGACTCGAACACCTGTGAAAAAATCGCAACACTAGGCATAACTTACAATTTAATTTCTGTACCACAATTGATAGATCACTCGAATTGTATTGTCCAATTCACCAACAACTAGTGTGTTATATAAGACTGTACTTCAAGGATGCTGATTGATGCAAATGAACATAGAGATGAACTCTATTATTTTCAGGACATATTGAGCATAAAAGCTATGAAAGTAAATGATGTGCACTCGCTTGATCTTTGGCACAAGTGGTTGGAACATCCTTCTTTGGAAGCAACCAAGTTAGTTCCTTTTTTAGAACCTAGGATAGGTAGTAATATTTTAAATAATTAAAAGTTGCGATGTACGTCAACGGGCAAAACAAATCCGGAGTAAATTTTCTTTGAGCGAGCATAAAGCTTCTGACATTTTTGAACTACTTTGTTGTGAACTATGGGGTCTTTGTAGAACTTCTTCTTCATATATATTGACCGTTGTTGATGATTATTCCCGTGCTATGTTGGATATTATTTTTGATTGATAAGAAGGAAGTGTCTCAAACTATGAAGAATTATTTTGCTATGGTTGAAAGACAATTTAATAAGTAAGTAAAAATTGTCTGGAGTAAAAATTGTCTGGAGTGCTAATGGAAAAGAATTTAATTACTTGGATGAAAATTTATTTTCTTGGGCATGAAATTAATTTTTTAAACTTTGTACACTAATACACCTCAACAAAATTGAAGAGTACAAAGAAAAGATCGCCACATATTGAATGTAGCCCAAGCTTTGCACTTTCAAGGTCACATTCCCATTGACTTCTGGGGAGAATATAGGTTAACTATCGGATATTTGATGAATCGAATTCCATCAATGATTTTGGATGGAAAGCCCCTATGAAATTTTTTATGGACGAATGTTTCGTATGCACATTTGAGGGTATTTGGGTCTTTATGTTATGCTCACAATCCAGGGATGAAAGGGGATAAGGTTCATTGGTAAAAATCGTAGGTGTACATTTGTTGGGTGCCCTTATGGAAAGAAGGGATGGAAGTTGCATAATTTAGAGACCAAAACAATATTTTGTTTCTGTGATGTTGATTTCTACGAGTACGAATTTTCTTTTGCCTCGGTGCCCCAATCAAATGATACTTCAGTATAATCAGTCTTTAATAAAGTAGCTGATGACGATGAATTTAGAAGTGTTGGAGATCTTGTAACAAGGGGGGTATAAGGGATGGAAATAAAGAATTGACCCAAGCTATTACGGTTAGTGTAGACGAAAATGCATCATAAGGCAATCAAGTTGAGTAACAATGATAGGAATAAGAGCCGAAGGTGAACAAAATGAGGAGGAAAATTGGGTTGTGGACATCGTAAGAAACAATCATTGGTTCTTTTGTCCGATTATGTTATCCAGATAATCTAGAAATTGAGTCCATCTCATCATTCACACTACTAGAAAAAAGGCATTTAGCCACGGATTTTAGCCACGGATTTGGCAAAAAATCCGTGGCCAAGGAGATTAGCCACGGATTGGCCACGGATTAACCACGGATTTTTTCCGTGGCTAAAAGTGGCGTGGCTAACCTTCGCCACGGCTTTTTAGCCACGGCTGGGCTTAGCCACGGCCAAGCCGTGGCCAAACCGTGGCCAACTTTGGCCACTTTTTTCTAGACATGGCCTAGCCGTGGCTAAGGGCCACGAATTAGCCACGGCCAGGCCGTGGCCAATCCGTGGCCACTGGAAAAAAAAAAAAAGCTAATTACACCCAAACCCGCTGCCCAACCCGAACCCGCGCCCCAACCCGGACCTGAAACCCGCGTCCCCAAGCTTTTTTTTTTTGCGCTCAAGGAGATTCGAACACGGGACATCAATGTTATAAATGGAGCATGTAACCGTTGCGCCAAAGGAGTTCTTTGGTTATTGATTGATTTTTTTTATACTTAAACTATATTGTTACAATATTTTAAACTTAAATTATCTAATAAATTTCATTAGTTTTATCAATTTTTTTAATTTAATTTTAGTAATTTTTATAAATTATTAACCAATTATTTTTTTTAAAAAAAATAAAGATATTTACCTTTGACTTTATCGTTCAATATTCAACTTTTTTTTTATGACAAATATTTAATAAACTAATATATCAAAAACAAAAATTATAACAAAAGTCTATTTATATAATTTATATTTAGATAATAGCAACTTTAATTCGTGATAATTTGTCAATATCTTCGTATATGTGTGGTATTATATAATATATGTCAAGTATATATATCATATATATATATATATCAATATATGTATCTATTTTAAATATGTCCATGTATATATGTATCAATATATATATATATATATATATATATAAATGTCCAAGTATATATATTGATAGATATGTATCTATTTTAAATATGTCCAAGTATATATGTATCAATATATATACAAATGTCCAAGTATATATATGTATCAATATATATATGTATCCAAGTATATATAGATAATTTATATTGAGATAATTAAAATATCAATAACAAAAATTTATCCGTGGCTAATTTTTTTTTTCATTTTTTTTTGCACCACAGATAAATTTATATATATATATATATATATTGATACATATGTAAATTTATATTGATACATATATTTATATATCCAAGTATATATGTACCAATATATATATATATATTTGTGACTAATCCATGGCTATATTTATATATATATATATCATGTATATATATACATATGTTCAAGTATATATATATATATATCAATATATGTGTATATATATATTTCCAAGTATATATATCATATATACATATATCAATATACGTATATGTCAATGTGTATCTCATATATATTAATATATTATATGTACATTCTAATCCTCTATATATAGTCGATATGATATAAGTATATATCTATATAGAACATATCTAATATATGTTATAAATGTAGTGTACGTATATATAGATCCAATATATATATATATATATCTAATCATATGTACTATATATGATCAATCATCTATATGAAATAAACATATATTAGTGTATTATATATCTAATATATGTTATATATGTACTTATACATCTAATATATATACAACTAATTATATATAAATACACATATATATAAGTATATCTAATCTTATACGTATGTAATATATCGAATCATTTATTACATATATATATCAATATATATAATATAATATATATATATATTACTTAAGTATAGCAAAAATTAATTATTAAACAAAAAGTTAAAGTGGTGTAGTGGTTTAATGCTCTAACTTTAACCAACAGGTCAAGAGTTCAAATCATATTTGTTGCAAAAAAAAATAAAAATTTTTAGCCACGGCCTAGACCGTGGCCCTTAGCCACGGCCTGGCCGTGGCTAGACCGTGGCTAAGGGCCACGGCTTAGCCACGGTCTGGCCGTGGCCAAGCCGTGGCTAACCATTGGCGGCAAAACTGGCGCCAAATTTAGCCACGACATTTAGCCACGGGTAATCCGTGGCCAATCCGTGGCTAAAGCTCAAAATTTTTTTTCACCGAAAATCGTTGCTATCCGTGGCTAAAATCCGTGGCTATTTGCTCTTTTTCTAGTAGTGTCACCACCACAATATCACTCAGATAAGCCCTACCATATATATAACGCACCATATGAATTATGATAAATTTTCTGTGCGACATGGTGGATGATGCTTGATCCCACGTGCTTTCTAATTATTTACTTTCTTTTCTTATTTTAGTTTATGCTGTTTATTAGGTTTTCCTTTATGATGCTTGTTATGCTCTTTTGCTATGTCAACTTTCATACTTTGAGGCAAAGTACTTCTTATGCTTGGAGGGATTTGCTTTGCTTGCAGTAGTTTTGTTAATTGCTTAATGTTAGATCCTTCAGTGATGTGTCTCACGCTTTCTTGGAATTCACATGGCCTTGTGAAATTACTGGTTCCGTGATGACAACACACTATGAAACAATAAACTAGTTGGAACAGTAGACACTACTAGAAAATGATTAAATAGCCACGGATTTTAGCCACGAAAAAAATCCGTGGCTAATCCGTGTCCAATAGCCACGGATTAGCCACAGATTCGGGAATTTTTTTTTTAAAAACATTAGCCACGGATTGCCCGTGGCTAAAATTGGCGCAATTTTTGCCGCCAATTATTAGCCATGGCTTAGCTACGGCTTGGCCGTGGCTAAGGGGCCGTGGCTAAATTAGCCACGCTTAGGCCATGGCTAATCCGTGGCCCTTAGCCACGGCTAGCCGTGGCTAAGGGCCACGGATTAGCCAAGGTTTAAGCCGTGGCTAAATTTTTTTTTTTTTTTTTTGCAACAGGTATGGTTTGAACTCTTAATTTGTTAATTGAAGTTAGATCATTAAACCACTACACCGCTTTAACTTTTTGTTTAATAATTAATTTTTGCTATACTTAAGTAATATATGTATATTATATATATTGATATATATAATAAATGATTCGATATATTACATACGTATAAGATTAGATTTATTTATATATATGTGTATTTATATATAATTAGGTGTATATATATTAGATATATAAGTACATATATAACATGTATTAGATATGTAATACACTAATATATGTTTATTTCATATAAATGATTGATGATATATAATACATATGATTAGAGATATATATATATATATATTAGATCGATATATACGTACACTACATTTATAACATATATTAGATATGTTATATATAGATATATAGTTATATCATATAGACTATATATAGAGGATTAGAATGTACATATAATATATTAGTATATATGAGATACACATTGACATATACGTATATTGATATATGTATATATGATATATATACTTGGACATCTATATACACATATATTGATACATATATATATACACATATACTCACATATATATACTTCTACATATGTATATATACATGATATATATATATATATATATAAATGTAGCCATGGAATAGTCACAAATATATATTGGTACATATACACTTAGATATATAAATATATGTATCAATATAAATTTATATATTTATCAATATATATATATATATATATAAATTTATCTGTGGTGCAAAAAATAAAAAAAAAAGAAAAAAAACAATTAGCCACGGCCTGACCGTGGCTGTTAGCCACGACCTGACCGTGGCTAATTTAGCCACGGCCTATTTTTTTTTTCTTTTTGGCTTTTTGCACAACGGATAAATTTTTGTTATTGATATTTTAATTATCTAAATATAAATTATCTATATATACTTGGACACACATATATATATATATTGATACATATATAATTGGACATATTTAAAATAGATACATATATTGATATATATATATATATATATGATATGTATACTTGACATATATATATATATAATACCACACATATACGCTGGATATTGGCAAATGATCACGAATTAAAATTGCCATTATCTAAATATAAATTATATAAATAGATTTTTGTTATGATTTTTGTTTTTGATATATTAGTTTATTAAATATTTGTCATAAAAAAAAGTTGAATATTGAACGATAAAGTCAAAGGTAATATCTTTAATTTAAAAGAAATAATTGGTTAATAATTTATAAAAATTACTAAAATTAAATTACAAAAATTGATAAAACTAATGAAATTTATTAGATAATTTAAGTTTAAAATATTGTAAAAATATAGTTTTAGTATAAAAAAAAACAATCAATAACCAAAGAATTCCTTTGGTGCAACGGTTGCATGCTCCAATTACAACATTGATGTCCCGTGTTCGACTCTCCTGGAGCGCAAAAAAAAATGCTTGGGGACGCGGGTTCAGGTTCGGGCCTAGGTGCGGGTCTGGGTTGGGACGCGGGTAGGGTTTCGGGTTTGGGTCTAATTAGCTTCTTTTTTTTTTTTCAGTGGCCACGGATTGGCCACGGCCATGCCTTGGCTAATCCGTGGTTATTAGCCACGGATTGGACATGGCTTGGTCGTGGCTAAGCCGTGGGCCTTAGCCACGGCCAAGCATGTCCAGAAAAAAGTGGCCAAATTTGGCCACGATTTGACCGTGGCTAATTGCACTTTTTCTAGTAGTGAGATATGCATGATTAAATTGCATAATGGAGATTAAATTGAAGCATGTTGATGTACAATGGAGTTGAGAGCCACCAAAAGGATGGTCGATGCCAGCTACAACAAGCTGGATTTTGCATATGGATGCACTGAAGGCAAGTAAGAGAAACTTGTCAAAGTTTCTGAGGAGCAGCGAATGAAAATGGAGGTAATGGACTTAAAAGGTAAGGATTCAAATTTGAAAAATAGGTTTTTGTTCCCAAAAATGTTTTATGACTACAATGGGTATTCAGGTGAAGGTAATAAGGATCACAGTGGTGGATGTGTTTTCTATCCTTTTATTTACTTTCTTTTCATTTTTTAGTTTATGTGGTCTACTAGGTTTTTTAGTATATGATGCTTGTTTTGTTCTTTTGCTATGCCCATTTTTGTACTTTGAGGTCAAAGGACCTCTTATGTCTGCCTGGAGTAGTTTTGTTAATTGTTTGATGTTGGATACTTCGGTAATGTGTCTCATGCTCTCTTGGAATTCATAAGCATTTGTGAAATTCTTGGTTCTATGGCGACAATACATTATGGAGCGCTAAGCTAGTTGGAATAGTGGATATGCTTGATTATATCTATGTGTACTTGAAAAATTGGTTGTGGTTATTTTGCTATCCCTAAATTATCGTAAGCACTTAGCTTGGACAATGATTTCTAGACGATTTAGATAAAATTTATGCTCATATGATGAGGTTTTGCATATGCTTCGATGCTTCAGGATAGTTAAACCAATTATTCCTTATCAAGGCGAACTCCTAAACAATGTTGAGCTGGAGAGATGACTTAGGTCATCTTTGAAAAATTTTGAGTCGTATTTGCCTATTTATTTATTAACGTGTAATTCATGAGTCCCCATTGAGCCTACATTGTTGTCAATTTTCTTGATAGCCATATTACAAGCCCAAAACCACAATGTCATATAAACCCCACCATCTATATGCACTGTACTTGCATTGTGACAACTTTTGGAGTTAGGTTGTGAAAAAAATGGAGAACACTAGCAATTGCTGGAATGAAAAGGGCGAGATTTGAATGTTGGAGTTCGAGGAAAATTTGGCTCGGCTTGGTGCATGTGAAATAAAAAGAGAAAAAGAATATAGAAAAAGGAAAAGAAAAAAAGGAAGAAAAAGGAAAAATGAAGAGAACAAAAGTAAGGGAGAACTCTCAAGCACATCATTGAAAAAAAAAAAAAAGAAAAATGAAAAAGGAGTGTGATGACTTGGAACAAGTTTGGGGGAGTTGTGGGTATAAACATAACTTTCGAAACCCCCATCTTGTCTAATAGAAATAACTTGGGTGCATGAACTACTTGTTCCTACATATTTTCCTACCTTTCATCCAAGCCTTGCATTACAAGTTTAATAAAGTCCTATTAGTTCTTGACTTAACTTTGTTTACACTAGTGGAGAAAATGATGAAAAACTAACTTATGGAATCCACTTTCACCCCTATTGCATGAACATAAATTGATGTGGATTGTTGGCTATTGTTACTTCTTGACCATAATACACACATTAACATGGGATACTCGATGGCAATAATTTTTTCTAGAGTGTGCATGAAATATGATTGCAGGTGCATTGAACCAATTAGTGTAGCAGTGAATAGTTTATGAGAAATGTAATGGAATTTTGTTTTGATATATATATATATATAGAGTATTCTTAGAGGTGCTTTATGTAGTTCTACTTGTTTTTATTTTTTTATTTTTTATTTTGAGTTGCTCAAGGGCTAGCAACAACTAAGTTTGAGGAGTTGACAAGTCCGTATTTACATTGAATTTGGGAGTTTATTTTATCAGTTTTATCATGTATTTTTGCTTATTTGGGTTTAATTGTAAGCTAAATCGAATTAATTCATTTTGTAGGTAAAGAGGGCAAAATACAATAAAAAACTCAAAGGTGAAATCGGAATCTGAGTAGCTATGTGAAAATTTTTGATTATAAGCTCTGAAATTTCTTAGAGGAGCTTAGGTGATATATATTCTAACGCAATTCCAGCAAGGAACATATATCTTCACTAGAAGATTGTGTACTTACGCAGAATATTTTGTGTACCTACGCAAAATCTGAATCCACAATCAAAGACTTTTGTTTTTGGATTAGGAGACCTAATTGTGGGCGGATATGTAGGGATATTTTGTGGCCTTTTCACACTTGGACAAGAAGACATCATTAGAATTAAAAGCTGTGATGTTTAGTTCTCTCTAGTTTTCATAATCTTAGATCTAGATTTTATTTTCTCTTTTCAAGATCATCAGGCATGAAGATTGAAGAACTAGGAGCAACACCACGATTTGACATCAAGTTTTCTTTCCCTTTCTTGTTTTGATTGCATTGATGAATCTATAGTTTTTTTGGCGTTTTCTTTTATGTGTAACTAAATTTCTTGTTAGGATTGCATGAAACATATTATGTGAATCTATGTTTAATTATTCTTTTTCTATGATTGTTTGTGAGATTTGTTTCGATTATTCAATTTGATTTATCTTCCTCAATTGTTTGGTCATCAATTGCTCTATAGGACCCTAGTTATGCGCATAATGGTTATGCAGGCAGTCGGATCCCCGAACAGAAAGGGCCGCCAAATCAGGCTGAACTTCGTTCCTCGGGAAAAGAGGGGGCAACACTCATACGGATGGACCTCAGTCGCGTGCTGGTCCTTCTAATTCCGAAGGAGATGTAGAGACACAGTTGTTGCAACTCAAAGATCATATTGATAGTTATATATCAACTCATAAAGAAGAGATCACCCAATTGAAGACACAGAATGACACAATGATGTCAATGATGCAACAACTATACACCGAACTTATGGGCAATCGCCCGTCCGCCTCCGGAGCAGCTCTCCAGTCATCTCGTCGTTGTCGTCCCACGGGCAATACGTCCCACGATACCGCGCATGATCCCCATGAAGGATTCCCACTCCACACATCTTCGCACTGCATCCAAATATGAATCCCACCAATACCGAAGATGACAACGAAAATGACATCTACTATTTTGAGGATGAGGATGATGAGTAGACATGTTAGATATTTTAATTTGTCGTATAAACAATATTTTTATTTCTTTTGCATATTCGTACTTTATATTTGAATTATATTTCAAACAATATGGGATAATATTGCGTATTTATCAATTTATTTAGCTTTTTGTATTTTTGTTTATTTTACATATTTGTCAATTTTAGTGTTTTGCATTATTTGAATATTATAAATGAAAATTATAAATAAAAAAAATTCAAATTGACTGATTTATAGCCTTCAATTATTATTTTTTTTAAAAAAAATAAAATTCTGGAGGAAAATCGGGGGAACTTTCCCCCGGTTGACATTATATATATATATATATATATTTTTTTTTTTAAAAAAAAACCGAAGGAAAAACTGGGGGAAAATTCCCCCGGTTTGAATTAATTTCTTTTTTTAAAAATTGTTCCAAGGGGAAAAACCCGTGGGAAAATCTCCCCGGTTTGAATTAAATTTTTTTTAAAAATTATTCCGAGGAAAAACCGGGGGAAATTTCCCTCGGTTTAATTAATATTTTTTTTCAGAAACTATTACGGCTGGAAAAATCGGGGGAAATTTTCCCCGATTCGAATTAAATTAATTTTTTTTTAAATTCTGGGGGAAAAACTGGGGGAAAATTCCCCCGGTTTAATGAAATTATTTTTTCTTTAAATTCAACTGACGAAAAAACCGACAGAATTTTCCACCAGGTCTACGGCAATTTGATGATTCCGGCGGAAAAATCCGGGGAAATTCTGGTGGCAATTATTTCGGCGGACTGAATTTTTCCGGAATTTCGCTGGTTTTTTCCCCCGGTTTCCAGCAGTTTCTACTGTAGTGTGCCTTGACGTAGGAAAATTTGGACCGAACATAAACTGGATAGTGCATCTTCAATTAATTTGTGTGTGCGTTTGTTTTTATTTGGTTGCTTGATAGACCTATACTTATGAACTGTGCATACCACATAAAGTGGATCTTAAAGTTTCGTTGTGAATTTGCTAGTCATAAACATGTAAGATGGTAATTCATAATAATAGAATAAGGGCAATTCAACAAGAATCCACAATTATATAAATTTTCTAGGGTATGGAAATAACTTGTAAATTGAGTAAAATAGAGAGGAAAATAGATAAAGAATCATAATAGGGGAAATCACAATCCAATTTTTTTAGCTATTGAATTTAATCGCAACATATTTAATTTCTGGAGTTCATTAGCATTTAATTTCCATGGTTAATTACCTTTCGTTAATTCTCTTGATTTATAGTTAGGATAAAACTAAGGAGTCAAATTTTGGTACTTAGTTACATAATTAAGCAAGTCTCTATGGGATACAACAATCTTTCTCATCACTTATTACTAGATCGACACAAGTATACTTGCTTGAGAAATTTGCCAAACATCAATTTTAAGATTTTATTTGAAAAATGGCATACAATACAAGAACTTATAATGCATGGACACTTTTAAAATTAGAGTCATGTTAGACACCATTTTAGACACGACACTCCTCCAACATTCCCTCGATATGTTTCCTGACGCACTATGTGGCATGTCTATTAAATAAATAAATCCAACACTTCTAATGATGTGTTGGACACAATATCAAAAATGTGTGTGTGTGTGTGTGTGTGAATAATGCACTAATTATATAGATAAATGTGTAGGTGTATGCATTTTATGTTATATTATCTCTAAAATAATATAAATATGTATATCCAAATCGGGTCCTATTGGAGACATGGCGTGTTATAAAATTTTAAAAATTCAGTATCGCTGTGTTCATGTCGTATTGTGTTCGTATTACTATGTTTGCGTCCGTGCAACATATACAATAACTCGTTGAGAAAGGCAAAAAAAACACTCAAAAATCAAGTGAAGTTAAACGATCTCATATGACAAAAATAAAAAAGAGAATTGTTGAAATTAAGAAATAAGTGCCGAAAAGTTTATTTCACTGAAGTCGGGATAGCCAAACAATTGTTTAGACTATTTAAATTCAAGTAATTTATTGGTTAATCCAACGTGTCACTTAACATTTTTCTAACAACTTCAAATACATACTTAACTAAATATGCGCAAAGCATAGGCACAAGGTTGTCCAAAATTTCACAATCACTGAGTTTCGATAAGCGAGAAGCAAGAACCACGAAATGAGATTGTGTTGTGTGCGGGCATGCTAGTGTGCTATAAACACATAATGTAAAGTTTTAAGGGCGAATTACTCTTATCACCCCTAAAGTTTACTCTATTTAAAAAAAAAACACCCCAATATTTGAAAAATTACAGTTACCCCCCCGACATTTCATTCTGTCCAACAAATTACACCTACCATTAGTCAAAAAATTTGAACTTCCAAAATTACTCTTCTGGAAGCAAGAGTAAGTGTTTGACCATAACGAAATGACTATTTTGCCATCGAGAGGATTTATGTTATTTTTTTGAGGCCAAATGGAAACTCTTTTTAGGTTGCTAATTGAAAATTTAAAATTTACAAAAAAGTATATAAAAATTTTATATTTAATAAATCTAAAACTATTATACATATTCAAATATTTTTTTAAAAATTAAATCTTTTATATAATATATGCAAATATTTATAAACACATACTTTAATATATATAATTGTGATATGTAAATTATATTTAATAAATCTAAAATATATAAAAATATCTTACAACATTATAAACTTTGTTTTTATAAATACAAAAAAGTATTGAATAAATAAAAATATAGATGATATATTTGAATATTTGATAAAAAAAATTATAATACATATAATATATATTATATATAATTAAATAAATCCTTTCCTCATTTTTCTTTTTCCTTTTTCCTTTTCTTTTCTTTCCTTTTCTTCCCAGCTTGCGTCTCTCTCTCTCTCTCTCTCTCTCTCTCACACACACACACACACATACTCCCCCCCCCCCCCACACACATCTCTCTCTCTTTCTCACACACATACCTGACGCCGACAACCTCTTCTCTCTCTCTCTCATCTCTCGATCTATCCTCTCTCTCACACACACATGCACAACCGACGCCCAACCAACACTGATGTCGACTCCACCGCCCTCTTTCTATCTCTCATCTCTGTATCTATCCTCTCTCTGTCTCTCTCTCTTATCTCTTGATCTATCCTCTCTCGGTTCCAATCTCTTTCCCCATATTCGTTGCCACTGTCAATCAACTGTCATTCGTTGAAAATCGTGATATCCTTGATTTTCTCCTTCTGGATAGCTCATCTCAGAGAGAGAAAATGTGTGTTTGGGATGAGGGTTTGAGAGTTAAAGGTTTAGCATTTGGGAGATAATGAGATTTTTCTATGTCTAAGTCCGATCTGGGTTCTAACTTCTCAGGGCAAGGAGGGCAAGGAGCATTATCGTCTTTTTTAAAATAAGATTTTTTTTATTTTAAAAAAAATTGAAAAAAGGTGGTGGGGGGGATTACTTTTTATAAAGTCTGTTATATCTAACGTGAAATTCCCTCAATTCAGGGGGGTAATTGTAATTTCAAACATGGGGATATTTTTTGTAAATACACTAAACCTTGTGGGTGGTAACAACTGTAATTCACCTAAGATTTAATGTAAGATGTAAAAATGTGAAATACGCCTTTACAGACTTCTAATCAGAATGATCGAAACGGAATAGGCAAACACTACCCCTGAGACTCTAATTGTGTACAACTTAATGTAGGACTTAAAAATTAAATGCACAAAGGGCATGAAAAGGCTTACAATAAAAGAAAGTAACAGGTTGCATTGAAAGATGATATTGTTCAGAATGAACTACAGACTTTGGTTACGAGAGTGCATTGATGACACAAGCCATGATTACAAACAAGTGCATTGAAAGACTTTACAAACTTTAGCTACACATGAGTACATTGATGGCACGGGCCACAACTATAAACAAGTGCATCGAAAGGCTATCCTATCCAGCGAACATTGATGACGTTAGCTACAACCTATCATGCATGACATTTGACGTGATTGCAGGAAACCAAGTCACATTGAAATCTTATTCCGATAGGGGGAGTGATAACTATGGCCTAGCGATTCATCGTAAAAAAAAAACATTGAAAATCCCATCTCAAGCAGAATGAGCTTGACAACGAATTCTCACGAAGCTGTTTTCTAACCTATTATGAAGTAAGGCAATCTTGGTTGATACTATACTAAGATTTGAGTAAGTGAAGAATTCTCAATTTGAAGTTGTCGTTGTTGTTTTTGAGAGTAGACTGTCTTCTTCCATTCGGTACTTCCCTTTTTATAAATTCAAGATACGACAAAGTTTCCACCTTGGGAGGAGTTGTGTAGCCTTATTCAAATTAAAATTTTCGGATGGATATTGTGCCTTATTATTAGCACATGCCCTTTACTCAGGGAGAAATGTTGTTTTTATCCATTAAGTTTGGAATTATGTGTTTTTTGCGCTTTATTTTTACTCATTTCAATTTTGATCATGTAAATTACAAAAAACTTATAATTTTATTTCGTTTTAGCCGAGTCCGACCAAATCCACTGACACGTAAAGTAAATTGGGGGATTAATGAATTTTCTTGCTTTTTTGTATGAGTTGGCTGTCTAGGGGTTTTTTTTTTTTTTTTTTTGAGTTGTCATTACTCATTTGTTACGTAAGCTTGTATATAAGTTAGAAATTGCCACATAATTGATGCATTAGAAAATGAGGAATTCCCCTTCAATTATTTACTTAATATAAATAAAAATACTATTAAATAAATATATATTTAAATTTAAGAAATTTAGTATATTATATGTAGTATTTATTAATACAAAAAATATTTTTATGTTTTTATATATTTATTTATAATTTATAAATGGGGAAGTTTCCATATACATATTTTCTTAAATTTAAATATGTATATATATATATGTATATATGTATTAATATTAATAAGTATAGATACATATATACATATATGTATACCATATATATAGCATCTAATATATACATATATATATATATATATATACCATATATGTATAACCTCACTATATCACTGTATGTTTATAATAGAGTAAACAATGATGCTGTCAACAAAGTGATCAAAGGCTATCAGAAATTTAGTGCAACTCCCAAGTATATGTACATGTGGGACTTACACACACACACATGTATGTATAGAGATATATACACATGTAGATATGGGACTTACACACACACACACACACACATGTATGTATAGAGATATATACACAGTCATATATAGTATAATTACACCTAGACCCGATGAGGTTTTGTGTCGATACGTTTAGACCCACACTGACATTGGCAATAATAAAGAAATTAAACCACCCCTTCTAACAACTTTTGCTTACAGTTAAACCCACCTTAAGTTTTGCACAATTATAGATATTACCCCTGTCGTCAAGTCCTGTCTTACAAGTGGACCCCCTAAAAAATTGACAACAGGGATGGCTTCTATAATTATGCAACCTCGGGGGTCTAAGCGCATTTACACCAAGCCTTAGGGGTTGTGGGTGTAACTACCCCTCCCCCCCCTCTCTCTCTCTATATATATATATATATTATATATATATGTAATATCTTATCTCAATTATCAATAGAAAGTTATCCTAGAAGAGCTTGCATATGAACAAGAAGTAGTAGAATTTAGTACAAGACATTACAATAAATTGGTCACAATAATAACTGGAGTAAGTGAAGTGTATAGTTGACTACCAGCATATTTTGTTGCAATACAAATGCATGGAAATAGGTACTTCTATGCGAGGATTGACAATCGAAACTTTCAAAGATATTACTGGGGGGGGGGGGGGGGGGCGAGAGAGAGAGAGAGAGAGTTCAAAAAACGACAAAATATAGTATTGCAAAGGCTTGTGATAGTAAGAACCTGTCTATGATTTTGCAGTACTTGTGTGGAAGCATGGATGCCATCCGTTGGACCTACCTATAAGACTGCTGGTTTTGGATTTGTAATTCCTTTATTTTGAGTGTTTGAAATGATTACAGAGACACCCCTTATACTATGTGAAATTACACAAACCTCCCCTCTTGGTTTTAAAATTATACATGCAGTCCTTGTAACTTGTCTCTACCTTAGATTCATGCTTGTCTGTCGATCCTTATAACAGGATTATATTATCATCTGATGCTTCAATCAAACAAAAGAATTTGGCAATTGGTAGAGTTTTTGATGAGGAAAAGGATGTATATATTATCATCATCATTATCAAAGGCATCATAAAGTAGTAGTCCACAAATAAGCATTTGTTATCAACATGAAGATGGGACAGTTTCACAATATTGCAAAATTTCAAATAACCCTATCTTATTTCAAAAATTACCAATACCCTTGACGTATATCAACGTTTACAAAAACTACCTTGCCGTCAGTGAATTGCCGAAAATGTCCTTGGTCAATTTTTCCATCATTTTGAGAACCAAAATACCCTTTTTTATTGTTAAGTTTTGCAACTTGAAGGCTGTTTCTCTTACGGGTGTTTCGAATTACATAAGGGTATATTTTTGGAAAAGTACATGTGACTATTGGTGGTGTTGTCCAACATGTTCTTTTAGCAGGATTTGGAAGGATTTTGAGCTAATTGCAATGAGCAAACACATTGGTGAAGTTTATTTTGGGTAGGGTCAATAATGGTGGAGGAATTGGACGGTGAAAATATAATGGCGGGTTAGGGTTTACGTTTAAAAAAAAAAAGAAGGAGGTATTATTAATTAAAAGTATCATATCTAAGCACAATTATTGTTATAAATCTTAACTTGAAATTAAATTTCTTGTTGCTTGAAAGTGTGATTATAATACAAAAAAGTGTTGGTACGGTTACGATTTTCTTCAAAAAAAATCGAAAAAACTAAAGAGTGACAAGTTTAATGATATAAGAATAAAGTAGAAGCAAAAATTAAGTCGATTTGTATCATTAATTAAAATAATTATTTGTAAACATTACTACGCTACATTGAATCTTTAATAGTGATTCTCTTTTAAAATCAAATAAACTAAAAAATAAAGTTTAATTGCAAAATAAGTAATGTTGACTAGATTCATATACTTAACTTAAATTTTTTTAAAGTTTTTCAAAACAAAGAGAATCTTATTTTATAATTTCCTATTAAGTTCTTCATGTAAATAATAATAAAAAAATTATTGGTGTTCACCCTACTAATAGGCAAAGTTTTATTATTGGTAAAAACAAATAAGCACAATTCCAAAATAAATATGCTAGTGTCAAGAAAAAATATATGAAAGTTTGATAAATTAGTATAAAAGATAAAAAAAAAAGGGAAAAATACATTTAGATCCTCTGAGATTCGGTTAAATTACAACTAAATCCCTCTAGGTATGAATACATACCTCCCTTGAGGGGTTCAACTAACAGGTAGCGCATTCTAGTCACTGATATATCGTGATTGGCTTATGCAAGCAAAAAATTATAGCGGAACTCCAACTTTACCCATTTTTCAAAAATTCAAACTTTTTGTAGACAATAATACTTTTATTGGAATTGATAATTGTCATCAATGAAATGGACAAGCTTGTCACTTTACATTTATATAACCTAAATTGTGGGATTTTTTTTGTTATTTTTTTCTTAATATTACAACAAGACTAACATAGTCATTTCATTATCTTTTCTTTAGATGTTAGTCGGGCCCAAACTTCACGAGAGGTATATGTAATTTGTCATACCTAAAGGGGTCTAGCTGTAATTTGATTGAACTTAAGGGGGGTCTAAGTGTAATTTTTCCAAAAAAAAATTATAATGAATAAATAGTACTAGGCTACATACTCGGGAAGGAAAAAAAAAAAAAAAACTCAAAAGCATTTCCCGGCAAAGAAGAAAGGTAGAAACAAAATAATCCCCAATATTTCTCTTCATAATCTCACAGCGGCGACAGGGCTTCACTACCGTAATCTCACGGCAGCGACAGGCTTCTCAACTCTTTCGGCAAAGAACGTGCGCGCTAAATCCTTCTGTTAGTTAGCTTTACTAGCTATTGTTTAATTTTTGTTATTGATCATCCTTTGCAAAAATTTTACTTATGATTTGCAATCTGACCCTAATTTTAGGATTAGGGTTTTAATTTAAAATCTGGTTGAAGGATGGGAGACATATACATGCATGTTATAAATGTTTCAGCCGTAGCAATCAATAAGCTGTATTGGTGAAGCAAATATATTTAGAAACTCAATCCGTAGCAGTTTTATGTGACTCACAGTTGATTGAAAGTAATTTCAAAATTTGTTTTGAAATTTCATGCTTTAACAACGATAAGTCTTAGATATTTGTAGACTTTTATGGTATTTGTGCGTGTATGTCTACCTACATAGGTATGAATGTATTTAAAAAGGAGGTTGTGCTCCAATCTGTTGTCCATGGGTTCAAGCACATAAGCATGTCAAGTAATTCTTTCAATCTTTGTGCTAACTTTATGCTCTGTACCACCATGACAAATTCCACTTTTTACACGAAGTCTTATTTAAAGTGTTGATGTGATCTTAAGACCATTTCATATTAATGCTAAGTCCGATTGAACTCTTAAGTTCATAGTTTTGTGCAGAACTTTTCCAGCGAAGATGTTATCGTCATTTGTTGTCAACAATTCTTTTTTGTTTGCTAAAGAAAACCTTGATTATTTTGGACTTAACTTTGATCTTCTGATGTGATGAACTCTATTCTAGCTTAAATGTGGGGTGTTACATTCTTGCTTCTTGAGCAATTGGGTAGGTCTTTCGTTGTGTCAATCATGGTTGAACGACAGAATCCCGTCTCTTGTGTTTGCCATCCCCGAGCAAAGGAAGCCTGAGTGCTATAATATTATTAATCTTATGTGATTCTTTGAACTAGCTTGTTAAGGAATTGTTTGGTTCTTGCACGTTATACGTAATATTATATGTATGATATTAATATACAAATGATAATTGTGGAGACAATACAATACTAGTAGGTACAATTTTACCTTGTAATCTTTGTAATGAGCCGGCAAGTTGGTTCCGACAGACACGTTAACTTTGGGCCTATGTTGTATAATTTTAATGTTGTATTATTGTTTTTCTGGTTAATTTGCACTTATGCTTTGTTCTATTTGGTTATAATTTATCATTCTTCGAAACATGTGATGTGGGCTCCTGTGTTGATTTAATTGCAATGGGGTAGGTGAGGAGCTCCTAAGAAACTTGATATTTATTCTATGGGGTAAATCACAGCTTGCGTGATGTCAAGCTGTCTTTCTTTGTAGGTTTAAAATGCCCCCTAGAAGGCCCCCCGAGCTTAGGTGGAGTCAGTTGCGTGTAGCTGTCGCTAAGCTTCTCTACTACGAAAAGGTGTTCAATGATGCCATGGAACTCATCAGGAAGAAAGCAGAGAAGATTGAGAAAAAGAGAGAAGAGCTGACAAAGATGAGAAGAAAGATGCGAAGATGCAGTCGGAAGCTAAACAACACAAGTGATCTGGCTAAACGCACAAGGTACCATAGCAAGAAGGTGGCATTAAAGGAGCAGAAGGCTGGGCTTCAGGATCGAGTGGCTCAACTCGAAATGGGGCTGGAAGAGCAGAATGATATTGTAGCTCTTTGCCAACAGAAGGTTAAAGATTAGAGATCGGCTATTGATGGGATGTTAAGGAGGTTCACTGTGATGTCCACTGCGGATATCTCTATGCTTCGTCTACTTCGAGATCTCACAAGGAGAAAAACCGTGAAGTTCACACTAGGCAAGAGTGTGAGAGATCTTGAGGCTGCCAAAATTCGAGAGTTAGGATTGGGTTTGGGAATCTAGACACTAGACTTTTACACGTTGTGTGTGTTAGAAAATAGGGAATTTAGGGTCCTGTCAGCACGGGATGCATTGCAATATGGTTTTGAGGGTCTAAAGATGGATTGGTATATGAATAGTATGAAGGGTTTAGAGGGCTTGTAGATTGATCGATTCGTAATATGAATTTATCACAAAGTTCTATGCCACAAACTTATGAAACAAATTAGAAAACTCATAAATAAAGTTTAGGAGGTAGCCTCTTTAGAGGAAAAATTTTACTCTACTCAATAAACGTATATAATTTTGAACCTCAACTTGTTGGACTAATCTCTATTTATAATGTTCCAACTCTAACGAACGGTAGATATTCAATTCGTTCAATGGTTAGATAAAGTTCTCTAAAACTTCCAAGAAACTTTTGCACCTCCCAATGTTCTCTATAGTTGTCTTATATCCCTATATTTTTCTAAACTCATCTAAAACAGTATTAATCCAATTTCATCAAAATAAACTCACTCAAAATAAAGATCTAAAAGCTGCTTGTAGCCGTCTGCTAAGGTATTTTTGGCCAAAACGACTGCCCTTATCTTGTTTTGCCTTTTGAAGGAATGAAAATACATTCTGAGAAGTTTGAACTTAAAGAGAAAGGGCATGAAGAGGTGAAATATTACCAGTAATTTTTCCATATTTTATTATTGTTGATGAGCAAACTCTCAGCAATATTTGTGGAGTAAAAACAATATTTTATTCATGTGTTGACCATATATCATGGTGTATCTCTTTAGATTTTCAAGATTAATTAAGAAACAAGTTGGTTTGTGCTCTTAAAAAAGCTTCACCATGAAAATAACTCAAGAATCACCATGGAAAATAATTTGAACTCATGTTTATAGGAGCTAAATCTGAAAATTCCACCATGGATAACTCAAGATTCACATAGAAAAAAAATACGAAAAAAAAAGAAATGAAAAGAACAAAGAGAACATTCTCAATCAGGAAAACAAAATGGAAAAAAAGAAGAACAAATTTATTTATCCAGTCAAAATTTACAAAATTGTGCTTATAAAAATCATATGAGTGTCACATGACAAATTCCAGGCCAAAAAACTGATTGGAAATTGGACAGAGGTGGGATAGTGCAAAATTCGTGGAGTTTTGATGGTGATGAACCAAAAAAGAAAAAAATTGGGTGGCGAAGTGTTAAAAGGGGCATAGTTCGGATGATAAAATGTTTTTATCCCAAAACTATAATTCTATATAGTAACACTCCAAAATTAAAAAAAAAATAAGTAAATAAGGAATTAATAATAATCAAGCATGTAGTTAAGAGTTTAATTAGCATATGATGATGATGATGATGATGATTAATAAAAGCCTAAATGTCAACTAAAGGACACTACAAGTGGCACAAACGACATTTGTGATAAGTGGAACTAAAGGGCATTGCAAGTCATCATTTTTCATGGCAAGTGGAACATATGTGACAAAATTTTAGAGCAAAAGTCATCATTTAAAAATATAGTCCAACTTGAAGTCTTGGGTTATTGGTCAACAAATTGAATTTAAGTGTCAACATTCCATTACACATGATTTTAAATGGGGACATGTAAAAAGAAATGCACCAAGCCTTCCACTCGGACTATATATTTTTCACAAAATTTTTCCAAATGTAATTAATTAAATATTATTAACTACATATGAACTATACATTTTTCACCAAAACTCTGAATATCTTTAACAAAAATGTGTAATGGCTTCTTATTGTACACATTGGAGTACTATTCGTTAAAAATAATATGAAAAGAAAATCGAAATTCTTTTTAACAATATTGATGATCAAATATAGTGGAAAAAAATCAACTATTTGTACCTATATTTTACTTGATAAGTTCAATAAAAATCGAAAGGATCAAGAAACAAATGCTGTTATGGAATGGGAAGTCTATCAAATGTGATTTGATGCTCAAATTGAATACATGGATAAGTTGCTCATGGGATGAAGAACAAATTTATGAGAAAAAATTCGAGACAAATGGCTGGAGGTAGCACAACCGCCGCCCCCACCGGCCTCCGACCATTATTCTTGGATTTTTCTCCATCATTATGTTCCTCATACTATGGGCAAGGTAACCATGTGTTCAATTTGAGAAGTCAAGCAAATTTTATATGTTTATTTGTGGATTTTCAAACTCTTTTTTTGTTTTAATGTTGATGGGGAGGAGCGGTGGGAGACGACTGTAGTGGGTGGGGTATATATATATTATTATATACATTATAATGTATATTATATAAATATATATATATATATATATATTATATTATTTTATTTCTATATTAGTTTTTAGAATTATTTTAAATAAGTTATCTTTTAATTTTTTTAATTTTGTGCCATGTCAATATTGTAGCTGGATTTCAGTCAAAATTTGTGCCATGTAGGCAATTTTTGTACCACGTAAGCAAAATCCAACCAACTCACACTGGAAGTCCTAAACGTGGCAAAAAAATTTAAATTGATGTCCTGAAATTGAAATTGGACAAATTAGAATCTTAAATGTCAAATTTGTATAACATAGTGTCCTAAAAATGTAATTATCCCTTATATTGAATATGTCTCAATCCTTTGATTATCATCTAATGAAAAATCAAGTGCATATCAATAGATCAATAAGGAAAGTAGAACAGTGTATCTTCTGAAGATACAAGGCTGTGACTCAAAATGTAGGAATGAAAAACAGGAATTTTGTGATTTAAAATTCTCCGTGCAAGCCCCGTCAAAAGCAATCAATAAAAATGACTATTTCTTTTGCTAGCAACTGTTGATGGCTTTTAAGAAGGAAAGGAATTCTTAACTCCAAAATTACATGTTGATGGCTTTTAAACTTTTGAATACCCCAACTTTTGAATTACATTTTGTTGAGGATTGAAAAAATATAACTTTTGAATTAGAACCCTATCCGATCCAATAATACCCATTTATCATGGTCAATGTCCAACAACAAGCTCACGATGCTTAGTCAAAAGGTGAAGTGAAATGCACGAATTTATGATTTTTGGGCCTAATTTTTGTAGTAGCATTTTTCAAAATTCATAATATACTCAAACGAGTTATAATTAGGCTTTTTATTATTTTGATATAATTAATAGATGTGGTTTACAATTCATGGGAAATTCATTATTTGATAAATATATATTATTCAACTGCAATTTCATGTTGCACAATTTTTTTATGTGTCGTTGTAATTGCCAGAAAGATTTCATGTTTGACAGCTTCTTTTTTTCGGCAAACATGATAGTAATTATTGAATAATCTATTGGGAAAGATTGTCCAAATAAATGACAATGCCAAAATAGAACAATTATATCTTTTTCCGTGTTGGATTAACAAATCAAAAGTTCAAAAATGGGGTGCAAGAGAGTAAAAACTTAGACACGTATTTTTACGTGGAAAACTCAAATAAAAAATATATCACAAAATCTTGTACGGTCAAATTCCAACAATATACGAATAGTAGGATTAAAAGTTACTCCTTAAAATAAATCGGAGATACACGACAACATTCCTCAAGAAATTCATTTTTCGGGTTACAAAATCATCAAAAATTTCAACTTAGAATGTCTAATAAAATAGGCTCCCTAAGAAGTGAAGCAAGTTGTAATGTCATTTGTACAAGTTGAAGTTGCAATTGAAGACATTGTAACGTGGATAGCTTTCTAATCATATGATGTTGCGAGAATGGTCGCCTTTGAAGACTTTTCTCATTCTTGTATTTATTTCTCTTAATTTTATTTTATTCTATTTTTTTAGAAAGAAACCTTGTAGCGGCTCCTTCTGTTGGATGATTCAAGCACCAATATAGGTGCCATGGCCTTTGGCGGATATCCAAAAAAATTTTATTCCGCTAGAAAAATTCTACCAATTTTTATTTGTTTTTCTGTACTGCACACACTTTTTACTATAATAAATAATATTTTTATTTTTTAAAGTAATTTTTTTTAATTAGTGATTTAATAGTATGATGTTCAATTAGTGATTTTATACAATGCATGGTTCTTGTGTGTTTAATCAAAGTTGAAAAAGGAAGAATTATATTTAATAGTTTTTATGCTCTTTAAATGGTTCTAAAATGTTAAAATGAATTGCAATAAATAAATACATATATATATATATATATATGTATATATTATGGGGCAAACCATTTAGGACCCAACATCAACCTATTTGAAATTCAATATCAACCTCAACTATATGAGACAAGACCTAACCCAACCAAAAACTGTTGTTCAAGTGCAGCTCATGGTTGCATTCAACCCATGGGTTGAGAACTATTTTGTCATCCCTAATACCATTAATTGAAACACGAAATAGTTTTAATTGCATTGTATATCTTGAGTAATTAACAATTTGAAGAGAGATTTTCTTGTTTATTTTAGATTTTAGTTCTAATTTTGTTGTAGCTATTAACAATTCCAAGAGAAGTTTTATTAATTATTTTTACATCTTCTTAGTTATTTGGTATGGTATAACTCTATAAATACATGTCATATGTATGCAGTAGAAACACTAAACACTTTTCATTTCTAGTTTGCGACACTCACAAGTCCAATCAAAATGGTTGCAGTCAAATCATGCTTTTGTATTGTTTTCGTACTTGTTCTTGCATCAGGTAAACTAATTTGGTTTTTCAATTATTCAAATTATTATACATGTCAATTAGTTTAGATTGTATTGTAAAGGCAAAGCAACTCAAAATATAAAAA
Organism: Petrea volubilis; assembly: GCA_026212405.1. Taxonomy (NCBI): domain Eukaryota; kingdom Viridiplantae; phylum Streptophyta; class Magnoliopsida; order Lamiales; family Verbenaceae; genus Petrea; species Petrea volubilis. The sequence goes on from CM047880.1 coordinate 8,001,755, forward strand.
AATAAAAAAAAAATAAAAAAATGAAAAGTGAAGAATATGAAATATTCAATAGTCACTATATAGATATAATATTCTAACCCTTGGTTGGAGAGCGAATATTTTTGGCCTAGCCATTCATTTGTTGTGTCAGTATCAGTAATTATTATTATAATTTTCATTTCCAATGGTTAATACAACTATGTATAAACATATACATAACAAATCATATACAATATTACAAATAATCAAATTGCATCCTCTCTTTTTTTTTTTTTTTAAAGAGAGAAATGTATCTAACAATGTGGTGAGTGGGGCTCATAATATAATTATCTTGGTCTAACTATGTAAACATTCATGCCACATTGATATGTAATTGTAGATATGTAGTAGTAGTAGTAAATTTTTAAGCAATCCTATTGAGTGCAAGTACATAAATAATTTCTTGGGAAGTGGCTTTAATCAATCTCAACATCTGTATTTTATTTTTCTTATTTTTTCCACGGTGGATATATTTGCTGATTATTTTTTTCTTTTTTGTTTACATCAAATCATTAAAAATTATCAAAAACTAATATAACAAATTTACTATACAGAAGACTACAAACTACTATTCAGCATATTAACACCTACTTTTGTGGGACTCAACGGACTCGATCTCTTAATCACTTAGTTGACCAATGCAGCTGACAAGATGTTCCAAGCGGTGAACGCAGCAGAGAAATTTGATATCGTGCCACATGGCAAGTGCCAAGAGGGTTTGGGTCCATGTGGTGAAAAAGTATGCGATCTTCAATGTTGCAAGCAAAAATGCAACTTGAAATATCCATTCAGTAATCCAGAGGGTTTTTGCGACGCAGGAACCGGATCTACACTACGTATTTGCACTTGTGTTTATAGCTGCGTTTAATCCATTTTTCCTTATGCAATTATGGTTATCAAAACTATAAGATTGCAAGGGACATTTTATATTGGAATAAGTTTTGTTCCTTAATTTACTTATACATATATATATATATCAAAATTTGTTTATGTATTTATTTAAGACTTTAGGCGATTGTGGAAAAATGGTCCTGAACAAACAGTCTGGATCATCTACTATAAAACAGTGGCGCCTCTTCTCCTCTACTCATCAATACACACCATGTGTATATGTGAACGGTTGAGATAAGGAAAGATAATATTTAAAAATTTTCCCATATCATAAGTTTTTCTGTTTCCATGTCCCAGCCACTTACTTGTACACGTGGGTGTATTGATGAGTGGAGAAGAAGATGTAGTACCATTTTGGAGTACAGGATCCGGACTACATGAACAACGAATAAAAGCACAACTTTATTCATAATACTGTGATATTAAAAATTATATGATATAATTAAATCCTATTAGATTCGCTAGGCCTTGGGATGTTAACGCAGCAAATATATAAAATTTTAATACCTAACTATTATATAAGAGCGCATCCTATTGCAGTTGCAACATAGATCTTATGCAAGACAATCATGTTCATTAGAATCAAACGAAATCATACATTTGAGCACTCTGTTTGATGTAGAGAATCGCCGTATTCAAATACAAATCCATCCTTGAGTTTCCAGCTTAATACCGATCCACTGAATCGCATCCTTGAACTCAATCCCCATCATCCCGAATGAATACAGGTAAATAGGAGTACAAGCGTTCACCCTCTAAAGCTAATCCACGCTAATGGATTTTTTCGTGTACTCAATCTATGTTGGAGTGGAATCGAGAACCGTGGCAAAACAACATGAAGCTATGTATATTATAACTTTTTAGAATTAATCCTAAACTCTTTTAGGACAAGTTCAGAAGATACTATATTGAAGGGAAAGTTACATTTTACGACACTATGTTACACAAATTTCACATTTAAGAATCAAATTTGCCCAATTTCAATTTCAGGTCATCAATTTAAATTTTTTTGACACATTTAGGACTTGATGCCTCGAATTGCCCAATTTTACCGGAAAGATGAGATCACCAGTGGAATACTCATAAATGTTTGACCCCTTAGCACTTACGTGGCGTTACGTGTCTTTCGAAATAAAATGTCATGCCAAATAATATTAATTGGGGGGGTTAAAGTGTAAATTGCCAAATATATTAATAATAAATAAAAATAAAAATCATTCCACCCTCCTCGCTCCCCCCCCCCCCAAAGTCTCCAACTCACCCCACACACTGCCCCCCTCCCGAACCTACCCCAATCCGCTTTCTGCAAAAAAAACAAAGCAGTGAGAAGAAAAACAAGAAATTTAAAATCACAAAAAAAAATTACTATATCAAATGTGATATGATGCTCAAATTGAATACATAGATAAGTCTCCCGTGGGGTGAAGAACAAATTTATCAGAAAAAATTCGAGAAAAATGGCCGGAGGCGGCATAACCGCCGTCCCCCACTGCCTCCGGCCATTATTCTTGAATTTTTCTCTATCATTGTGTTCCTCATACTATGGGCAATGTAACCATGTGTTCAATTTGATAATTAAAGCAAATTTTAAAAGGTAATTTTATATGTTTAATTGTGTATTTTCAAACTCTTTTTCTGTTTTAATGTTGATGGGGAGGAGCGGCGGGAGACGGCTATAGTGGGTGGGGTATATATATATTATTATATGAATTATAATGTATGTATTATATATATATATTATATTATATATTTTTTCTATATTATTTTTTAGAATTATTTTAAATAAGTTATCTTTTAATTTTTTTTAATCTTGTGGCGTGTCAATATTGTAGCTGGATTTCGGTCGAAATTTGTGCCATGTAGGCAATTTTGGTACCACGTGAGCAAAATCCAACCAACTCACACTGGAAGTCTTAAACGTGTCAAAAAAATTTAAATTGATGTCCTAAAATTGAAATTGGACAAATTAGATTCTTAAATGTCAAATTTGTGTAACGTAGTGTCCTAAAAATGTAATTGTCCCCTATATTGAATATATCTCAATCCTTTGATTATCAACTAACAAAAAATCAAGTGCATACCAATAGATCAATAGGGAAAGTAGAACAGCGTAACTTCCGAAGATACAAGGTTGTGACTCAAAATGTAGGAATGAAAAACAGGAATTTTGTGACTTCAAATTCGCCGTGCAAGCCCCGGCAAAAGCAAGCAATAAAAATGACTGTTTCTTTTGCTAGCAACTGTTGATGGCTTTTAGGAAGGAAAGGAATTCTTAAACCCAAAATTACATGTTAATGGCTTTTAATAACTTTTGAGTTAGAACCCTATCCGATCCAATAATACCCATTTATCGTGGTCAATTTCCAACAACAAGCTCACGATGCTTAGTCAAAAGGTGAAGTGAAATGCACGAATTTATGATTTTTGGGCCTAATTTTTGTAGTAGCATTTTTCAAAATTCATAATATACTCAAACGAGTTATAATTAGACTTTTTAATATTTTGATATAATTAATAGATGTGGTTTACAATTCATGGGAAATTTATTATTTGATAAATATATATTATTCAACTGCAATTTCATGTTGCACAATTTTTTTATGTGTCATTGTAATTGCCAGAAAGATTTCATGTTTGACAGCTTCTTTTTTTCGGCAAACATGATAGTAATTATAGAATAATCTATTGGGAAAGATTGTCCAAATAAATGACAATGCCAAAATAGAACAGTTATATCTTTTTCCGTGTTAGATTAACAAATAGGTACCAAATCAAAAATTCAAAAATGGGGTGCAAGAGAGGAAAACCATAGACACGTATTTTTATGTGGAAAACTCAAATAAAAAATAAATCACAAAATCTTGTACGGTCAAATTCCAACAATATACGAATAGTAGGCTTAAAAGTTACTCCCTAAAATAAATCTGAGATACACGACAACATTCCTCAAGAAATTCATTTTTCGGATTACAAAATCATCAAATTTTAAAACTTAGAATGTCGAGTAAAATAGGCTTCCTAAGAAGTGAAGCAAGTTGTTATGTCATTTGTACAAGTTGAAGTTGCAATTGAAGACATTGTTACGTGAATAGCCTTCTGATCACAATTTGTTGCGAAAACTTTTCTCATTCTTGTATATATTTCCCTTAATTTTATTTTATTTTATTTTGTTTAAAAAGAAACCTTGCAGCGGTTCCTTCTGTTGGATGATTCAAGCACCAATATAGGTGCCATGGCCTTTGGCGGATATTCAAAAATTTTGATTCCGCTGGAAAAATTCTACCGATTTTTATTTATTTTTCTGTACCTCACACACTTTTTACTATAATAAATAAAATTTTTATTTTTTAAATTATTTTTTTTAATTAGTGATTTAATAGTATTATGTTCAATTAGTGAATTTATACAATGCCTGGTTCTTGTGTGTTTAATCAAAGTTGAAAAAGGAAGAATTATATTTAAATGGCTCTAAAATGTTGAAATGAATTGCAATAAATAAATACATATATATATATATGTATATATTATGGGGCAAACCATTTAGGATCCAACATCAATTAATTGAAGGCAAGCATAAACTAGTCTGAAAAAATGAGCTAAGAATGCGTTTCATTTTTAATAGTCCTCATAGAGAACGACAAACTTTTATAGGCAAACATAATTAAGCCTCCAAATCTTCTAATATGCCTCTAAAAATTATATATGTTGCCACTTTGAATAAAAAAAACTCTATTATTCTCACGACCACGGCTATGACGTCTATTTTTTTTAAAGCCTCCTTATATATTAATAGCCATTTTTAAGATAGTAGTAGTAGTAGTAGTAGTAGTAAAATGACAACAACAACAACAACAACAACAACAACAACAACAACAATAATAATACACAGATTGGACTCTTGTTAACTACTTATATTTGATCTATTTTGTAAATATATCTTAGACATGTGTGCAGGCATTGAAATTTTATGGCAAGTATAAATTGATATTTACAATTTTTTTGAAAAATAATCAATTAAATATTTTTTTTAATTTTGGAATTTAATTTGAGAGATTCCAAAATATAGTTAGCTATTCAAACGTCTTAGGTTGTATCCCTTGAAGGATGTAACGAGGGGCGCATTCCTTAGATGCACATCTCAACAACTGAAGTCTTGGGTATTCAATTTTTTGCAGTTGAGGCTCAAATTTCTCTAACGGTTAACGCAGTTGGTGACATGCTCTTTCTTCCATTGATGGGAATCAGTGAGTTCTGCCCCAAACTGTCGATTGAACTTGTCTCTAAGTCAGCATACTAGTCAAACACATTTTTCCTTCAGTGATCGGACAAACTATGTGACCAAGTGATTTTTGTAGGTTCCAACATTGTTGCATGCTGATGAAGTGAGCCATATATTGCTTCAGTTACCTTTGCCTTTGAATTACTGAAACTTTGGAGGCCAATAGCTAGCTGGCATCTTTTGGTTGTCAATCCTATGGGTGTATGGCTTAGCATATAACAAAGTTGACTTGAAGCTTCCATCGAACTTGTGCCAGGGTTCCCATGATGAACTCCTTGAGTTGGTCGATGTGAATTAATCCATCTGATGAGATTTGCAACTCTTAAGCTGAGGACTTTCCCTTTTTGCTTGCTTGTAGCTTTGTAGAAGTTTCTTCTTCATCTTGAGCTCAAGGTTGCCTTCCAATGATGCAGTTGGCCTTGACATGGTTGACTTTGTTCATCAAATTTAAGATCTAGTAGTCTTATTCTTAAACGTGCTTGGTGTGTCATTCAATGGCTTTCGCCAAGCTTGCAATTTGCTTCTCCAATGTTGGTACGCTTGTCGCCATGGCGTATGCTACACTTGAAGAGCTTGCTATTGAGCGAGGAGTTGATGGCATGGACTCATCTTCATTATCTTCATATGACTTGTCAATATGTGGTGGATTCTTCTCAACACCTTCAAGCGACTGAGCCATAGGAGATATTTGCGGCTTCTTTGATATATTGCTTTCAACTCCAATGTTTGGAAATTGTGAAGTTGCGCCCTCGAACTCTAGGTTGTTGTAGGCAGCTACTTGATATTTGAAAAGCATTTTTATGAAATGAAGAGATGAGAGGTAGAGATGGCCCACTGGGCATGCCAAATATCTGTAACAGAAATTTTCATATCTATTGAATTAGAAGGAAGACAGGAAAAATAGTACAAATTGAATTTAAAAATTAAATAAAAGAATATGGCTACAGTCTTTATTTGATCATATAATTATTTCTTCATGAATTTGGGAACTTGGAACTTCAAACACTTCCAAAACGGATTTGGTGGTTTGATCTTCTTGGGACCTAATTTGATCTTCAATAACGTAATTCATGGGCTTTGCAGCTTAATTACTAATCAAATGCTGAGAATTTCAATGAATGTCGTGAACACCATGGACTTGACTTGATGAATTTGGGAAGAACGCCGATTTGTTGGCTTAACACTTTGATTGCAGATCGAATGTCTAGATTTAGCTGATCTTCGCAAAGAACACCGGGAATTTCATCTTGATGATCGTGGATTTGACTTGAGAGAATTCTGGACTTCCTTGAATGAACACTACTTGCCTCTCTCTTCTTGTCATGTGTTTTGACATGCAGAGAGCACCCCAATTGATAGGTGTGGGAGAAGAATTCTTGCTATATTCACTTGACAATGTGGTGCAATTTGGTTGGCCATTCAATACTTGTTAACAATTTGCTGCCTTGATCACAAGATGTGATTTGAATTGCCAAAATATCAATATCTAGATTCTTTTATTTGTAAGATATGACTTTTATTTAACTACCAATTAAATGTTTTATTTATTTTTGGAATTTAATATGAAAGATTCCGAAATATAAATAAAAATATAATTGATTATATTTTTTCTTTTTAAAAATAATGCACATGTCAATTTATATTTAGTATAAAATTTCAATGCCTACAAATTGCGCCCTCGAGACTTGTTCACATTCATCTGCCTTGACAGATGAGAACAAGTGAATGAGTCTCAAAATCATCTTTTTGGAAAGTTAATCCAAAGTATGCACTTGAACTTGGATAGTTTAAACTCATTTAAAGGGGTCTTCATTTAAGTTTGAGTTTGGAGCTAGTTTATACTTATTTCATGGAGTTTTCACTTGAATTTATATAGAGTTTATACTCGTACCAAGGAGTCATCACTTGAATTTGTAAACAGTTTATACTTGTGTTAAGGAGTATTTAGTTGATTTTAGCTTGTAGACCTTTTACACTCTTCTCAATGAGTGTTTGGGGACTTCACATGAAAAATTTAGAAAGTTTATGCTTGTATCTAAGAGCATTTGAGATTTTTTAAAAACATTTCAGATAGTTTATGCTTGTATCTAGGAGCTTTGCTGATAGTTTATGCTCTTATCAAGGAGCACTCCATTTTTTTCTTTTCTTCTTTTAGTAATTTAAGACAATTTATGCCCATATCAAGGAGCACTCCATTTTTTTCTTTTCTTCTTTTAGTAATTTAAGACAATTTATGCCCATATCAAGGAGCATTGCCTCGCTTCTTATTAGGAGTGCTCTATCGCTTGAAGTATAGCATTAGATCTTTATTAGTAAAGGACATTATCAGCATCCTTATTACAAATTTAGTTGTGGTCATATTGTTGCAGCATTGTCCTCTTCGAATGAGATCTTTCCTTGCCCAGTTCAATTGCATCACTTTATTTTTGAATATAAAGCAATCATGAATTGGGTGCCCTATCAACCGACGATATTTGCAATACTTTGGATCACCAATCCTTCAAGCTTCATCAGGCTGCTTCATTTTAGGCAATTCAATGAGGTTCGCATTGAGCAGAACATCAAACATTCTAGTATTGCATTAGATCTGTGTTGGTAAAGGGCATTGTGAGCATCCTTATTACAAATTTAGTTGTGGTCATGTTTGTTGCACCATTGTATTCTTCAAGTGAGAACTTTCCTTGCCGAGCCAACTACACCACTTTATTTTTGAATATATAGCAATCATGAATCGGGTGCCCTATCAACCGGTGGTATTTGCAATACTTTGGATCACCAACCCTTCTAGCTTTATTGGGCTGATTCATTTCAGGCAATTCAATGAGGTTCGCATCGAGCAGAACATCAAACATTCTAGAGACCTCTAAAGTGAGGAATGGATACTCTTTGTCTCGCATCTCTTTCAAAGTTAATTTTCATCATGCTCTTTCTTCATTGACGTCCCTCTTTTGACCGACCTTAGATTTCATAGGCATTGTAGATGACACTATGGATTCTATAGTTTGAACTTCAAGAAAAGACTTGCCCCTTTTGTTGACTTCTTGCCTATCTTTGAACATTTGAGGTTGTTGGATGGGTGAACCTTCAACTCTAGTTGTTAGTATGCTCAACTCCATGTCATGGGCTCTGGTAGCTAGCTCTTCAAACGTCTTAGGTTGGATCTCCTAAATAATATACTGGAGGCCCCAATGCATTCCTTGGATGCATATCTCTATAGCTGAAGTCTCAAATAGTCAATTTTTGTGGTTGAAGCTCAAATTTTTCCAATGATTGATGTAGTCGATGATAGGCCCTTCCTTCCACTGATGAGAATTGGTGAGTTCAATCATGCATACTATCTGCCGGGTACTGTAAAAGCGGTTGAAAAATTCATGCTTGGGTTGCTCGCAACTATCGATAGAATTAGCCTCTAAGTCAGTGAACCTATGAAACGTGCTCCCTTTCAATGATCAAACGAACTACTTGACCAAATGATCTCCATAGGTTCCAACATTATTGCATGTCTTGACAAAATAAGTCACATGTTGCTTTAGGTTACCTTTGCTATCGAATTGCTAAAACTTTGACAGTTGATAGCCAGCTAGCATATTTAGGTTGTCAGTTCTGTGAGTGTCTGGCTTAGCATATGAAATAGTTGACTTGGAACTTCTATTGAATTTGTCTTGGAGGGTTCCAATCATGAACTCCTGGCGTTCCGAATCAATTCATCTGATGAGATTTGTAATTCTTAAGCTGAAGACTTTTCTTTTTCATTTGCTTGTTGCTTCATGGATGTCTGAATTTTATCATGAGCCTTGGGTTGCTTCTCTATGATGCAGCTAGCCTCGGCATTGTCACATTTATTCATCAACTCTAAGATCTTGGAGTCTTGTTCTTGAACATGCTTAGTAAGTCTTTCAATGGCAATTGTCAAGCTTGCAATTTGCTCCTCCAATGTTATTGTGCTTGTCACCATGGCATATGTTGTCCTTGAAGAGCTTGCTTTGAGCGAGGAGTGGATGGAGTGGATTCATCTTCATTATCTTCATCTGGCTAGGCAAGATGTGGTGGGTTCTTCTCAACACATTAAAGCGACCGAGTCATAGAAGATATTTGTAGCTTCTTGGACATACTGGTTGTGGTGAAGCCAGAACTTTCAACAATAGCGTCTAAAAAGTTGCAACCTGAACTTTGTATTTTACTAGGTGTCACTTGATATTTGAAAGACTTTTTGATGAAACGAAGAGATAAGAGATAGAGATGGTCCCGCTGGGTGTGCTAAAAATCTGTAACACAAATTTTTATGTCTATTGAATTAGCAGATAGGAAAATAATACAAATTAAATTTCAAAAAATTAAATAAAGAATGTGGGTGCGATCTCTAATTTTGATCCTCTGATTCTTTCTTCAAAGTTGATTTGATCTTCAATAACATGATTCGTAGGCTTCGTAACTTGATTAAGAATCGAATGCTGAGAAACTCGATGGACACAACAAAAAATGTCATGAACTCCGTTGACTTGATTTAATGTAAATTTGGGAAGAAAGTCGATTTGCTAGCTTAGCGCTTTGTCTGCAGATCGAATGTCTAGATTTGATGATCTTCGTGAAGAATGCCAGGAACTTAACCTTGATCACTTCGAATTTTGTTGAGAGAACTTCGACACTTCCTTGAATGAAGACTCATTCTTGTGTCTATCCTATTTTGTGTGTTTTGGCTTGTAGAGAGGACCTATATTTATTGGTGTGGAAGATGAATTCTTGCCATATTCACGTGATGATGCGGTGCGATTTGATTGGCCATTCAATACTTGGTAACAATTTACTGTCTTGTTCACAAGATATTTGAATTGCCAAAATATCAATATTTGAATTCTTTATTTGTAAGATGTGACTTTTATTGCCAAAGTTTTGAACATTGAAATATTTAATTTAATCAAAAATTAAATGTTTTATTTATTTTTGGAATTTAATTTGAAAGATTCCAAAATATAAATAAAAATATAATTGGTTTATTTTTTTCTTTTAAAAAAATATGACACATGTAAATTTATACCTGGCATAAAATTTCAATGACTACAATATGATGAGTCTCTCCTTTGTCAATTAGTAATCTGAAACACTTATTCTAAACCTATGTTATGCTAAAATTACGCAAAACGTGAACCAAATATTTCTATGTAAAATTAAAGATGGAACGTTAATAAAATAATGTCTATTGCTAGATAATTCTGCACATAATTGTTAATATCATCAAATAACTATTATTACACCTCATGCGCATTAATTGCACACAATTAATTTGTTGATAAGTTATTAAATGAGATAATAATAAAGATTCAATAAATGAAATAGTTGTAATACAAATGGTTTCTAATATAAATAAAAGTGAAAATGTAATAGAATTTAGGAACAAACCAATAATAAGTAAAAATAACTTATAATGATCCATCCCCTCAAAAAAAAAAAAAAAAGTATAATGAACATCAAGTCAAATTAACACTTCTTTAGGCAAGACATTAATAGAGAGTCTACAACCCAAATACAACTTATGGATTTAGAAATATAGAAGGAAGTTAAAAAAAGAAAAATATTGAACAAAATTTATAAAAGATAACAATAACAACCCCTCTATCTTGCAGCACCATCTTCATACAATAAATGTCATTACAATTTCACATGTACCACCGACACAATAGGAAAAAAGCATTTTCCGGAGGACATGTTGGCGGAATTCCCCCGTTAAGAAATCCAATGGAATATTCCGCCGGACAATGGAATATTCCGCCGGATTTCTTACTGGGGGAATTCCGGCAGAATATTCCGCCGGATGCCGACGCGCGGCCTCCGCCGGCCTGAAATCACCGTCGCACCGCCTCCACCGCTCTCCGAACACGCGCCACCGCCGGAATAGTATCCCAAAATATTCAAATATTTGCAACTGCAGGGATTTGAACTCGTGACCTCGGGGTTGAATGACAAGCACTCCACCATTGGGCTATCCCTTGAAGTTGTGATAAATTTTGTTTTGCTTTATACATATTATATATTTGTTTCATTATTCTTATTTTAATTATAATTAAAATATAATATAAATAATAATAGTTAAAAGATAGCATTGATACTATATAAAAATATGTATTATATATATACTATATAAACAGATATTTATACCATATAAACATTTGTATACCTATAAATATATTATAAATAATTAAAGATAGTATAATAATTATTTGGTATACTAATTATAAGAAAAAAATAAAAATATGTGTTGAAAATCTCTTGTTATAAGAAAAAATATGTTAACTTAAAATCTCTTGTTTAACATATGATTTGATACTATATAAACATATATATTAATTATAAGAAAAAATTATTGAAAATCCGTTAACTTAAAACTATCAAATTGATGCAAATGTGTTGCGGATGTCTATTACATGTGTTTTTCTTTTCCTCTTGCACTTCTTTACTCCTGAATGAAAATAATAAACACAATAAAGGAATATATTTATAATGTCCATATTACATAATAATATTGAACAAGTACTTCAAAACTACACAATAACACTTATTGAATCACAATAACATCTCATGATGCTATCCATCCTTATATTCTCTTTCGTCCTGCATCTGCATAGAACCTTTCATGCTTTGCATCTGCCAATATTTGAAATCAATGGGTAAACAAACTTATCCCAATCAACAATATATACATTTATTATATATGGAGAGTGATGAAGCAAATTTTAATATGAATCTGATCCAAATCAAATTTGACATTTAATATATTTAACTCATTAAGATCTTATAAATCAAATTTGATTATGAATATTCATACTACAAAATAAATGGATTGAATATGCATTTAAGTAATTTGATTTATCCACAATCACATCCTAGTTAAAATTAAATAACTATTGTTACATATATATAATATTAATAAAATCTCTTGAATAGATAGTAACATTTAGCATTTATTAACTGATGCACTAGTTGTTATTTTTCGAAGTATTTCATTTAATAAAAGATATACATATATTTTTCAGAATACTCTAACATATTCATATATTTTTCCTGATTTTAGTTTTGAATGAAACATTATATTTAATGACTAAATATCTTTTTATAAATTTGCGATTACTTTATAAATTGCCTTTATACTTATCTAGTAGTATAAAACTCTTTATAAAATTATTTTATGTCATGTTAATTATAGTCATGGTTATAAATCTCTTGTTATCCTCCACTCGTTATCATTATTTCACATGAAAAGCTCATTTAATCATACTAAAAATGTTTCATTTAATTAAGCATAAAAGTTGATTGGAGTTTTAAAAATTTAACAAATATTTCTTTCCATTTCATCTATTAGTACTTCTTACATTTTTAAATAATATTTAGCAATAAAAGTTACTCTCTTCATAATTTTTTTAGTACGTAAAAAAGTTATTGAGATGAAAAATATTATTTTAATAAAAGATTATTTATTATTGTTCTTGCTGTTATTTTTGTTTTTGTTAAAATGTTGGTCTACTTTAGCAAAGATCACTCTTAACGTAAGTTAATAATTCAAACCTTGCGAAAAAATGTGATGTAAGAACTCCGTTTTGAAATTTATCAAACCTTAATAATTACATAAATACTTTAGATAGAATTGTAGTGCGTTATTCTTTTATATAGTTTTAGTTTTACAATAAAATTTTGAAGTGCATTTTTGATACATAATTATTAAATCACATAAATTTAGTTATCTTAATATTCAGTTTATAAGAGGGTTTATAGCTTTTTGAGAGTTATTTTACACATTCTCCCAAAATCTTCCTCACTTAATTTAGAAATCAATAAGTTGACAAGAGAATTTTAAAAAATATTTAAAAAAAAAAAACGAGGGAAATTTCCCCCCGGATTTTCCCCTGTTTTTAATTAAAAAAATTCAAAAAAAAATGGGAAAAAATTTTCTCCGGAATTTCCCCCGATTTTTAATTAAAAAAATAAAATAAAATAAAAATGATTTCCTCTGGTTTTTAATTAAAAAAATTCAAAAAAAAAATCGAGGGAGATTTTCCCCGGGATTTTCCCTGATTTTTAATTAAAAAAATTCAAAAACAACTAGGGGAAATTCCGCCGGAATTCCCCCGGTTTGACTCCGGCGGAATATTCCCCCGGAATGGTTCCGCCGGAATCCGGCATTTTTTCTGTAGTACAACACTTTTAGCCTCGATTGATTTTCTTTGAATGGGCATCCCTAATGAAATCAAACTTGCTAGCCATTGTTGATATTTGCTTGGTGAAAGTCTCGATATTTTAGCCTATGGCTTGTATAGTTATAAGATAAATAATATTGTTTATAGGACAAAACCTCATATAACATGTATAGTCAGAAAATGTTTCATTTCCAGTGAGGGAACTTTAGTCCAAGAATGAAAGCATTGTCTGAAAAAAGTTGTTGTATGCCATAAAATAATTAATGTAACTTATCAGAAGCAATAAAATACTGAGCAATTCACATACCTAAAAAATTATGGGATCAACTTAAGCTGGGTATCTATACCCGAAGAAAAGAAATAACTCGCTAAACATATTAGAAGCACACAAACGATAAATTTTAAGGTACTTTTAATTATTGCTTATTTGAATACATTTTGATTATCCAATTACATCAATGAATATATTTTCTATGACGACCCGAAACTTCTAGCTAATTGTAAAAGTATCCGATTTATAATTTTTGCACAAACATGCCACTTTCTAAAACAATAGTAAAACCAACTCATATTTTTATTCGAAAACCCAAAAGTACACGTAAGTTGATTATTACATACATGATCGTGACTACAAAATAACCTCAATCATATAACACGCATAACTAGCTCAATGCTTCGAACCGTCTTCCTATGTTTTCTTCGCTAGGAACTCCATTCGCATCAAGATCGGCTAAAACATTACATGAAACACGTCAACAACATATTGAGTAGAAACTTTGCATATAACATGAGGTGCTCATGTGATATTCGTGCACATTGTCACAGAAATTTACAAACATAAAATCATATAATTTCACGTTGGATTTCTTCCACCTCGACGGGCGGCTACCTTATCACTTCATATCGATATTTTCCAACCAAACACTCCGGTGGTCATATCCCGGGCATATGCTGAATTTTCCTATGACCCACTTCAATCCATAGACACACCATCTATGCAAGGAGGGATTAGGCAATGATGGAGGGTCGAGAACTAATTTAAGACCGGCAAGCCCGTTGCCGCCCGGTCGAACTCGACCACATCCACCCCTATCACATTGGGGCCCGACATGCACACATAAACTTCATGGATAACACATAGATTTACATAATTTCAGCATGTTTTCACACAGATGTCGCATAAATGAACATATTTTCTACATCTATTAACTGAAAATTCGCAGTCTGTGAACACTTAAGACGAACTGAAAATTTCAGTTTGTAAGCATGAAAATTTGAGCCCAAAACCTGCTGGTATTTCAAAAATATATTTCTAATGTTGTAAAATAAAGTTTTGGTTGGTAAAATTTTGAGTTTTTAGCTTACGAGACTTAGAATTTTCAGACTGCAATGCAAAACGCTTTAGTGCGCGACTGCTGAAATTTCCTGCCCTCGAAGCCGAACTTTGTAGCTTTGAAAATACTGCTTTTCCTGCTTATTATATACTGGAATTTCAGCTTATAAAACAGGAATTTTCAGCCTTGTAACAAAATTTTCAGCACTGTGAATAGTGTTTCCAGCAAGTTTTGAACTAAAAATTCACCTTGACAACATGAAATTTTAGCTTCTAACACATAATTGAAGCACTAAAAAAGTATCAAACATCATAATACATAACTCAAACATCATAATACATAACTCAAGCATCATTTGAACATATTGCAAGCAAAATTTCAGCATAGTTTCAAGAAGTTCAAGGGTAAGATGCACATAAATCACTATAGGCATATGACCAAATTCTCTTGTATTCCCTATGACCCAAGATGGAAACCAACTTGTGGTTACCTCTTAAGGTCTAATGGGGAAGATATGAAGGTAATACTTTCATAAAAAACCTAATCTAACTCATGCCATAGGCAAGGTTTCTACCTTCTATAGTAGTGTTTCTTCTACCTTCAATTTGTGATGAAATTGACAAGAGATGAAGGTAAGAGTATGAGGGGGAGAGTGCACATTTTTTTTTCTTAAGTGTGTGTGTGGTGTTTTTGTGCTTTCTTTGCCTAATATTACTTATAGAGACTAATGGGAGACACAAGAGTATAATAATATTAAGTCACTATCTAATGATTTCTTACTTTCCAACTAATTGTCCAACTAACAAGCCTAATTGGGTTAAGTGGTAGTCTAGGCTAATATGAACCATACATGTATAACTACATCTAGAAGGAACTATATATACAAGTGTATATACACTTCATCCCGCAAATGCCTTTTTCTCTCTCTACATAAATCCTCTGCCTTCTCTCTAGAATTTCTCCTTGGCCTTTGGCCCCATTCATGGGGGATCCTCCAGATTTCGCCGGCCTTTTCAAAGCCGGTGGTCCTTCAACGTCCAGAAAATCCTACGCTGGAGTCACGGCTTCCGATTTGTTCACTCCAGACGCACGTGAACGGAAAAAGAATTTTGATCTTTCGACGTTCACGCCAGCAGGTTCTATCGTGGAGCATAACGGGGAAAAGATTGCCGTTTTCACTCCTCAAGAGAAAGAAAAATTATGCGAGACTTTCAAATATGCTTAATTGGGAAATTTTCGCATGGGAGGCCATCGATGATTAACTTGAGGATACTGTTCACCAAGATGAATTTGAAACGCCGATTCAGGTTGGTGCCTATTAATGCGAGCCATGTCTTGATACACCTTTATGATCATGATGATTATTCCAGATTGTTTATGCGTGAAGTTTGGTATTTTAATGGTTTCCCCATGCGCTCATTTAAATGGACTCCGGATTTTGATTCCGACACTTGAGTCTCCTATATGCCCAGTTTGGTTTAAAGTGCCGAATTTACCTCTTCATATATTGCAGATCCCTGCGCTTTACGTGGTTGCTTCATGCATTGGTAATCCCTTGCGTGTCGATGAGCCAACGGCGGATCTTACCAAGCTCCGAGAGGCACGGGTTTGTGTGGAGATAGACATAACGAAGCCCATTAAAACATCAGTCAAGGTGAAAGATGGAGACCGATTTTATGAACAACCGATTGTGTGTGAAAAGCTCCCACTATATTGCAATAGGTGCTGCAAAAGAGATCACCGAGCTAAGGATTGTAAGCTGGGGGTGGACGATGAGGATTTGTGTGAAGATATTGAACCGCTTAAGGGGGATTTAAGAGAAATTTGGTGGCTTCACGGAAAAATCAGGCCGATATAGATAAGCTGGGAAACCAGGTGCTGGAAAAAACCCTATGCTACTGGGTACGAACCCCAAACACAGGGGCACATGGGTCGGAGTTCACAAAATCCGCAGGTTCCACAGTCTGCATGCCAAGCTTTGGACGTGGGGCAGTTGCAGCGGTCCAAGAAGGGGTGGGAGAGAGCTATAGATCAAAGTCATGCTCAAGGGGAAGCTTTGGTTTCAATCATGCAGCGTCCGAGAGCAGATACCCAGATTCCAGCGGGGTTTCTGCAGAATCCAAAGAGATCAGTCCAGAATCCGGCCAGAAAATATAATGACGGCAACAGTTGTTTATCAGGGATGGAAGTCTTTAAATCTCATGAGTCTCCCAGTCGCAGGAACACTAGGAAGGAGAAAGGAAACCCTAGTGAGAATCGGGATGCCTCCGTTGAAATGACCAATAAAGTTGCAACCTTGGAAGACTCGGTCTGGGTTTCAGAAAAAGCTGGAATGTCTAACCCTCGTGAAATGGATATTGGTCTGATTGAGGCATCTCCAAAATGGGACAAAGAGGCGTGCAAAGCTTGGTGGAGAAATGTGTCAGTCTCACGAAATCTGAGATGACTTTGGAAGCTGTGACCCATGCGGCACGTGGAGCTGAGTCAGACGCAGCTGCAGCTGGGGTACTTGTAGTGGAAGCGGCTGACATGGCGGAATGGGCAGATGAATCTTACAGGCAGCCCATCCTAGCTGAAGAGGAGACAGACCCAGATGTTGGGGTCACTTTTGAGCAGCCCAATGATAGTGGCATGGGTTCTCAGACGCCTAAAACTACAACAGGTTCTGGGACAAAATGTATTGGACCAGGTACAACTTCTGCACAGGGACAGGAACAAACAATTCAGACGGTCAGTGCTGGGGGAATTGAGCGTGGCTGTGCTTCTAACCCATGTCTGGACGAGCTCACAGACACTGAGGAACCTGTACTCTCACCTGGGGACCCTCCATTTTCGCCCAAAGCTGAAGCGACACAAGGGAAGGACCCTAAAACGGATGGCAGCCCAACGCTGGCCCAAGGCGACGACTCCAGTAGCTGCTCCCAGGTTACGAATTCTGCAGAAATTAAGAAGAAGAAGAGGGCTAAATCCAGAAATATTACCACAAATATTGCTCCTCGTAACACCCGGATTAAAGTTAGTTCAGGAAATTCATCAAAAAAATTTTAATGATCAATATTCTGATGTGGAATTCACGGGGTTTGAGCGATCCCGCCAAAGTTTGTTACATCAAAAAATTGAAAAAGAAATTTATGTTGCAGATTTTGGTGATCCTTGAGCCAAAAATTAAATTTCAGAGTGATTATATGTCTCGTCGTTTGGGATTTTCAGGGGTTCTCACGAACCCTTCCAACCATATTTGGTGCTTTTACCAAGAGAACATTTCGGTGCAGCTGTTAATTAATGAGGATCAGCTTATGCACATTAAGGTGAGTTCACAGTCACTTCCGAAACCAATTTTGTGTTCGTTGGTATATGGAAGGCACACTAGGGGGGACAGAAGGGAGCTTTGGGACTTGATGTGATCAATTGCTACCCCGGACCCGTGGCTTATCAGGGGGATTTCAATATCATCCGGTCTATTGATGAGAAACGTGGAGGGGCACCACCGAAACTTGGGGCCATGGAAGATTTCAACGACTGTATTGATGGGTGTGGGCTAATTGACCCCGGGTTCGTCGGGGAAAAGTTTACTTGGACTAATCGTCATTTGTGGGAGAGATTGGACCGGGTTCTAATCTCTTCGGGTTGGTTGGACTTGTTCCCGGACTTCAAGCCCTTCCATCTTATCAGGCATGCTTCCGATCATGTGGCATTATTAATAAAGCCCACATTGTCAGATACTAAGTCTCCTTCGGCCTTCAGATTTCAGAATATGTGGGTTCGTCATCCTGGCTTTATGGACTTGGTGGCTGAAAATTGGGGGGCACCGACACCTTTACATAGCATGCAGAAGTTACACACGAAGTTGTATCGCCTAAAAAATTGTCTTAAAAACTGGAATTGGGAATGCTTTGGGAATGTCTTTGATAATGTTGCTAAGGCTGAGCGTGTTTTGGTCACTGCAGAGAAGTTATTTGATGAAATGCCTAGTTCAAGTAACCTTATTGCTATGAACAAAGCTACGGCAGGACTTGAATCGGGCATTGGCAATTGAGGAGGATTTTTGGAAGCAAAACTCAGCCGTTAAATGGATTGTGGACGGCGAGCGGAATACACGTTTTTTTCACAATCTGGTCAAGAAAAAGAGACAAAAGAATCATATTCATCGCATCATTGATGGAGATAGAACGCTTGAGAGGCAGGAGGATATCAGAAGTTCAGCGGCATCGTTCTTTCAAAGCCTACTCACAGCAGACGAAGGGGTTTCGCTTAGGGGCACATTTGATCATGTTCCTTGTCTTCTAACTCCAGAAATTTCTGAACATCTCTGCATGCCGCCGTCCAGGGAAGATATTCGGGCCGCAGTGTTTGGGATCAATCCGGAATCTGCAGCAGGGCCGGACGGATTCTCCTCTTTTTTCTACCAAACCTGCTGGGATATTGTTCAGTCAGATGTGTATGAGGCAGTGGATGAATTCTTCTCTGGAACACCTATGCCATGGGCATTTACATGCACAACTATGGTGCTCTTACCAAAGACTGAAGAGGCGAACACATGGACACAATTTCGTCCTATCAGTTTATGTAATGTTACGAAGTCCTCCCCTTGATTATTTCCCCGGCACAGTCTGGTTTTATTGAAGGGCGGGCGATATCGGATAATATTTTATTGGCACAGGAGCTGGTTCACTCTCTGAATGAAAAAGTTCACGGTGGTCGTCTTATTGCCAAACTTGACATGGCTAAGGCATATGATCGTGTTCATTGGCCATTCTTGCTCAGAATGCTGGAAAAACTTGGCTTTAGTGCTAAATGATGTTTGCTGATTCGTAACTGTATCACAAACTGTTGGTTTTCGGTCTTGATTAATGGAGTGAATGCCGGGTTCTTTCATTCCTCTCGTGGACTTCGACAAGGCGATCCCATATCCCCCGCGCTATTTATTTTAGCTGCGGAATGGTTAGCTCGTGGATTGGATGAATTAGTTTACCGATATCCTTCAATGCAATATATTCATAACTCGGAAGTTGTGGTCTCACACCTCGCATATGCCGATGACATTATAATATTTACAGGGGCAGGAGTCTCGGGAATTAAGAAACTGATGAGCTTCTTAAAAAATTATGAGCTGGTGTCCGGTCAGAAAATCAATATTGCTAAGAGTGCCTTTGTGGTGTCCAAGAGCTGTGTGATTGATCGGGTGCGAAGAATCAAGCGGATTACCGGTTTTTCACAAGTGGAACTTCCTATACGTTACCTTGGAGCCCCCCTTTATGTTGGACATAAGCGATCTCTTCTCTATGCTCCCATTATTGAGCAAATGAGAGCGAGGTTACTTACATGGGAAAATCGACACTTAACTCTTGGGGGACGCCTACTGCTGATCAAGAGTGTCCTGCTGTCATTACCTCTCTATTTTATGCAAGTGTTGGAGCCTCCTAAGCAAACTCTTACCAAGATTTCACGGATCCCAAACCAATTTTTTTGGGGGTCGTACGGAGGCCAACGTAAGCTACATTGGGCAGCCTGGAATGCCTTGTGCAAACCCTACGGTGAAGGCGGGCTTGGTATCCGAGTGTTGGATGATATGGTTAACAGTTTTTCTGGAAAACTTTGGTGGAAGTACCGGTTACAAAAGTCTCTCTGGGCCAGGTTTTTAAAAGGACGATATGTCAGGGAATTTCATCCCATGGAAATTAGCATCAAATCTCACGATTCTCCAGCTTGGAAACGATTATGCCGGGTCAGACATTTAGTCGAACCTAATATTGCGTGGCAACTGGGGAGTGGGGAGGCATTTTTTTGGCAAGATCAATGGTTGCTTGATGGCGCTCTCAAGGATCTGATTGAGCAACATAGCTATGGCGGGGCACGGGTTTCTTAATTTTGGCATGCACAGGATTGGGACGTTGACAAGTTGGATGCTATATTGTCCATGAGAGTGGTGGAGAAAGTTGTTTCCATCCCTATTGATCCTGGGGGTAAAGACAAGATGATTTGGAAGCTTGATTCGAAGGGGCCCTTCACTACGAAATCTATGTGGGAGATGATTCGAGAAAAATCTCAAACCTCGGATCTCTTTTCACACATCTGGTCTTCCTATATCACTCCCAATATTTCAATCTTTATATGGCGTCTTATTAGAGGCTGGGTTCCTGTTGATGAGAGAATGAGGCGAAAAGGATTTCACTTAGCTTCTAAGTGCCAGTGCTGCTGTCAAGAGGAGACGATGGCGCATGTGTTCCTCCGGAGCTTGAAAGCTCAGCTGGTTTGGCAATTCTTTTCTAATATCTTTCATATTGCCTTGGTTGATTCTAATGAGATTGTTCTGGTGCTTAATTTCTGGAGAAACTCAAGAAAAATTCGTGGGGGTTTGAGTGTGAGACTTATTGTTCCTATGGCAAGGTGATGATCATGTGGCAGAGTTGTTCCAAATACAGCAGCGGCAACAGCGTACTGAGGTCCGCATGGTGAGATGGATTAAACCTGACATTTCTTGGATTAAAATTAACACAGATGGAGCCTATCGGAAAGGTGCTGCTACTGCTGGGGCAGGTGGAATTGCAAGAACACACTTGGGCACTCCACTGTTCGCCTTTTACTCTTACCTTGGGGATTGTAAAAATACATACGCTGAACTATTTGCAGCATATGAAGGACTGAGGCTTGCACAGGCACGCGGGTATCACCGGATTTGGCTTGAGTTGGATGCTCAAGTCGTTCAGGGGCTCATTGTTACTGAGCAAGGGACATCTTGGGATTTACAACATCTTGTGTGCAAAATTCGCTCTTTAAGGCGACATATGGAGGTGAAAGTTACGCACATTTTTCGTGAAGGCAATCAAGTTGTGGATTACCTTGCTAACATGGCATGTGATTACCTTGCGTCTAGAGTGATTGAACCGCCACAATTCCAAGGCAAACTTCATGGATTAGTGAGAATGGATATGATTGGTCTTCCGTATTTTAGACTCAAACATAGGTCCTGATTTTGTCTTTCCTTCGTGTTTTATGCTTTTGGCTTTACTTGTAATTTTCTCCCTTTGTAATGCACTCTTTTGTTTATTAATAAAAAGGGGGGGTCCCTATGAAAAAAAAAAAAGCAAAAAGTGTATATACACTTGTACATTGTCATCAATACTTGAGGGATGAAGATTTGAGGGTAATTCTATACCAAGTATAAAATATTTTTATGTTTCTATACCCTAAAACCGTCCACCCTTAGTGAAAATCTGAAAATTTATAAGTTGATTCTTATTTTACATATTTATGGAAGAAAATAACATTTAGGCGTAGAAAATGCAATTTAGGTCTTCTTTAGGGTTTTTCCAACAATTTATAATAGTTAGAACGAAATCTTCTAAATCTTTAGTATATGTATACACAAAACCGTGCATATATATATATGTGTGTGTGTGTGCATACATGTATTTTCATGAATTATATAGTTTATATGATGATTAACAAGGACAAGAAATAATCCTAACTTGTACATTTTGCACTTAAAACGAATATGTAATACAAAACTTAACATTATGGAACATATACATATAAATGTAAAATATCCACATTTAAGTATATCTTATACATAATGGGAGTGAGAATACGGGTCCTTACATCCTCCCCTCCTTAAAGGAATTTCATCCCCGAAATTTGGCCCGATTAGTCAAAGAGATGTCGGTGGTTGCTCATCATATCTTCTAGTTTCTCCCACGTAGTTTCCTCGAGGTTATGATACTTCCACAAGACTCTAACTATGGGAGTCGAACAGTTTCTTAAGGTTCGTTCTCTTACTTCAAGGATGCGAACAGGTTCCTCTACATATGTCAAGTCTTTATCGATTTCGAGGGAATCGTGATTCACAACATGAGAGGGATCCGGGTGATATTTCTTAAGCATCGACACATGAAATACATTGTGAACTTTAGATAGGCTTGCGGGTAGGGTGAGTTTATATGCTACTTTTCCTATTCGTTCTAGGATCTCAAAAGGTCCCACATATCTTGGACTTAGCTTCCCCTTCTTCCCGAACCTTAGGATCCCTTTTCTAGGTGAAACCTTGAGAAATACAAAATCCCCTTTCTCAAATTCTAAGTCTTTACGCTGACGATCTGCGTAACTCTTTTGTCGACTTTGAGCGGAGGCCATTCGCTTTTGTTATTTATGTATATATATATATATATATTAACAATTTATACGAATATCTATACATAAATTACATTATATATTATATATGTATATAAATCACATGTATAACTCTATATGATTTATATACATATACATATATAATATACATACTACATGTCACAAAGTGTTGCAAACACAAACTATATAAACTACACATAGAAAAATAATACTTACACATAGGCCACACAACTACACACACACTAATAAATAGACATAGAACAAATTGACCACACGCAAAATAATATAGAAAACACACACTTAAAAACTTGAAACTTACCCTGCACACTTACACACTCTTAAAAAGATTAAAAAAAAAAGATAAGAAAGTTTCAAAATCTTGTCGGGAAATAGGGCTTACTTGAAGCAATGTGTGGTATTCTAGAGAATGAAGGAGGCAAATAGCAGGTGGCTGTTGGTCGAGGGGATGCTTTTGCAGAGAGAGATATATGAGATTGTTAGATGGCGGGATGATGAAATAGGGTGAGAGGGTATAAGGAAGTGTTGATTTTTAAACAATGAATAAAAAGAATAGGTTGAAAAGAAAAAAGCTCAAAGTTTTATTCTGTTGCCAAATTTATATGCTTAATTAACTTAATCCGTCAAATCTATTAATAAACTTTTTTTTATTCATAATAAATGTTGATCACTTTTTATTTATGAATATCAAAATTGTCAATACATTCCATGTAGAGTAAATAGGTCTAGTTCCCCCATTTTTTTGTATCATCAATATCATTACTATTTTTCTTTCTGAAAAAAAAATCATTACTAATTAGTCATTCTAAAATTAAGACAAAATATTCTTATTAGCAATTTAAAAATAACGAGGATATAGAAGTAGTTTGGACATTTTGATGAAAAAAAGAAGAGTTGATATTAGTTGCAAACGGAACAATCTTGACAATCTTTTGTAATTGGAAAACAATCGAATTCAAAGAAATAATAGTAAAAGGAAGATCATTATTAAAAATAAGTTCTTTTTAAGAGATAAACTGTTATATTTAATATTAAGATTAATTAAACTTTAATATTAAATTATAAGAAATTAAAGATACTAAAAAATATATATCTTCTTTGGTTTGATTTTGCCATAATATGGCCATATTAAAAAAGAGGAATTATTAATATTCAAACTAGATTTTTCTTTGATTATTAATAGATTAATTTTTTCGGGGTATATTAAAACAGTGGTGGAGCCAGGAATTTTATCTTGGGGAGGAGGCAGGCGGGCGGGCAAATTTTTATTTTTATTTTTTTTAAAAGAAAAATATTGAAAGTAAAGCTATACAATTGAATATAAATTTATCAAACATTTGGAAAATACAATCGTTAGCCTATTTATTTAAGTTCGACATCCTAAATTGTGCTCGAAGTTTTTTCATGGCACCAAAATCATTTATGATTGAATCGGTATTAAACGTTCAAGCAATTTCTTTCAATATATAGTAGCAAAGAACTAGCCAAAAAGTCGTCTTCTATCTTATGTCGCAATCTCATCTTGACAATCTTCATTGCTAAAACCACACACTCTATTGTTGCAGTAAAAATCAAAAGAGTGAAAATAAGTATAATCATTCTATCCACAAGACAATTGTTCGTTTGCTTTTCTGTCTCTGAAAATACTTGGCACAACTCTAAATGTGTTGACAAATTCTAAAAATGGGGATCACATCTCATATCAATTTCAAAAAGATCCAATTGATGCATTGTGTGCAACTTCTCTTGACTAGTGAAATCAATAGGATAGAACTTCTCAACAAGCTTGCAAACATTTACGATGTTGAAGGACTTGTATCGATATTTTGGATCTAAAGCTGAAATGAGTCTGAGCAATTCTATTGGATTTTCATTGAGTCGATAATTTATCTCTTGTAAAATAAAATCTATAGTCACAGTGAATATATCAGTACAATAGTGATACCCTAAGGTAATAGGATCACCTTTCTTAGGCTAACCTCCACTTGATTGACAAAGAGTAGTCACGTCAGATACATCTATCTTGTGCTTCTTGCAAAAACTCTTCACTTTTTCAAATAACGTTTCCCATTCATTCTCTCTAAATCTCTAAATAAGCACTTTTGTATTTTCAACTACATCTATTGCATTTAGAATATCTTGGGACTTACATTGTAGAATTCTGCAAAGATCATCCGTCATCTATATTAACTCAACTAGAAAATGCAAGACAAACACAAATTCAAATGATGTCGGTATATCATAAGCTCCATAAACTCCTGCAGTAGGACATAAACTAGTTTGGTCATTTATGATCTCACTTAAAATAAGATTAGGATCTAACAATTCAAGTAAACTGAGAAGAGAGCTTAAGTGAGAGCCCCATCTTGTATTCCCTGGACATTGTATAGTGCCAATTTGATTTTTTTCCCCTTCCAGTTTCAACCTCATCTGTGATAACCCCGGTAATTCATGCTTTATTAGTATTATTACTATTTACATACATAAGTCTATTTAGGTTCAGCTCGTACAAAATACAAAAGCAATACAAGTTACATCGTATCACAATACAACTTGCAAGTGAAAAGTAAAAACAAAAGGCGAGTACGCAAAATCTTTCGTTCTAATAGAACGCCTCGAACGGTTCTTCTTCTTCCAAAATTTAGGTCTCATCTAAAACATAATACATAATCTGACATCAACACATGTTGAGTATAAACACATACTTCAATTACATAAGGTGCTTGGGTGTTAGTTGCATTTTTCTACCTTTCATCCTTTTCTTGAGCTTCCTTGATTTTTTGTAATAATGCGGGTTACGCTTGAACTGTGGAAAATAAAATTCCTAACTCTTTTTCCTTGGGATTCCACTCAGAAATATCCTTTAACAACTTCCATTCCTTAGTTGCCAAACAAGAGATGGTGGCTTTTCTACTTAATGCATCGGCAACTTTGTTAACTTTTCCCGGATGGTATTGAATATTAAAGTTATAGTCGATAATCATCTCCATCCATCTCCTTTGTCTCATGTTTAATTCCTTTTGTGAAAATAAGTATTTCAAGCTCTTATGGTCTGTGAATACCTCGAAAGCTGTCCCATACAAATAATGCCTCCATTTCTTGAGTGCAAACACAATAGCAGCTAATTCGAGGTCATGAGTAGGGTAGTTTTCCTCATATGGTTTTAATTTTCGTGAAGCGTAGGCTACTACCTTGCCATCTTGCGTTAATACACAACCCAATCCTTCTTTAGAGGCATCAGTGTATACTTGAAATCCGTCGTTCCCATTAGGTAATACTAACACAGGAGCGGCGACTAAGCACTTCTTCAGTTTCTGAAAACTAGTCTCACAGTGTTGGTCCCAAACAAACTTGACCTTAGCCTGGGTTAACCTAGTTAGTGGTCGAGCAATTTTTGAAAACCCTTCAATAAATCTTTGGTAGTACCCGGCAAGTCCTAGAAAGCTTCGAACTTCAGTGATGGTAGAGGGTTGTTTCCACTCCACAACGGCCTTTACCTTTTCCGGATCTACTGAGACTCCCTCTTTGGATATGATATGACCAAGAAAGGATACTTTTTCTAACCAAAATTCGCACTTGCTAAATTTTGCATAAAGCTGTTGGTCCCTTAGAGTTTGCAGAACTATGCGCAAATGTTTCTCATGCTCCGTTTTGGTCTTTGAGTATACCAAGATGTCGTCTATAAAGATTACAACGAACCGATCCAAGTAAGCTTGGAATACTCGATTCATCAAGTCCATGAATATAGCAGGTGCATTGGTTAGTCCAAAAGGCATTACTACGAATTCATAATGTCCGTAGCGACTATTAAGGGCTGTTTTGGCTATGTCTTTTTCTTGGATTCGGACTTGGTAATATCCTGATTTCAAGTCTAACTTAGAGTACACGGAAGCTCCTTGCAGTTGGTCAAATAACTCTTCAATGTTCGGTAGTGGATATTTGTTTTTAACGGTAACTTGGTTTAGAGATCGATAGTCAATGCAAAGTCGCAAGGTACTGTCCTTCTTTTTGACAAATAAAACTGGGGCTCCCCATGGTGAAGAACTAGGCCGAATAAATCCCTGATCAAGTAATTCTTGTAATTGAGTCTTAAGTTCCTTTAATTCGGCGGGGGCCATTCTGTACGGGGTTTTGGAAATCGGGGTCGTTCCTGGTACTAGGTCAATGGTAAATTCAATTTCCCTATGTGGAGGTAGTCCGGGTAGATCATTGGGAAACACATCCACAAATTCGTTTACCACCGGAACATCCTCAATTTTCTTTTTATCCTCTTGTTTATTCAATACATACGCTAAAAATGCATCATTTCCTTTTCGAAGTAGTCGATGAGCTTTCATGGCAGAAATAATTGGTATGGAAGGGGAGAATTTATTTCCTCTTATTTCAACTACAGGTTGATCTGGCATACATAATCGCACTATCTTATGGTGACAATCTATTTGGGCATAGTGAGATGCTAGCCAGTCCATTCCTAATATCACATCGAATTCGTTTATAGGCAATAAAACTAAGTCAGCCCTCATGGATTTTCCGCCAACTACTAGCTCACAATTCTTATATACCAAATCAGTTTTCATGAGGTTCCCATAGGTGTGCTTACTTCTAATTCATAAGGCAAAACTTCAGGTTCAAGCATTAAACTAGAAACAAAATTACGTGATATATAAGAATGCGTTGAACCAGGATCTATCAAAACTTTAGCTAAGTGTTGGTAAACCGGAAGTGTACCTTCCACCACTGTTGGTTCGGATGTCCTTTCTTGATTAATGGCAAACACCTTGCCTTGCACTCGTGGTTTTTCCCCACGCTTCCCATTCTCCTTGGCAACTCGTTCCCGTGAATGTCCCATTTGCGGGCAATCCCTGATGAAATGCTCACTACTTCCGCACCGGTTACATTTCCTTGCCTTAATCCAACACTGACTGTCAGTGTGATTTGGTTTTCCACAGTGGTACATGAAATGTTCCGTTGGGGTAGGGGGGTGTTAAGATTCATCCGGGGTCCTGAAATATTAGTCTTAGCAACCTTATTACTTCCTCCGAAGTTTCTCCCGGCTTGGCTCCCTAAAGGGGATGGTCTCACAAATTGCCCACGTTTAACCTTTAACTGCTCGATAGTGCTCTCTACTTTCAGGGCGGTTTCCACTGCCGCCGTATACGTTTGCACCTGTACCGGTGCCATCTTGTCTTGTATCTCCATCCTTAAACCACCAATGAATTTCCATATTTTTCTTTCTTCACTTTCAACGAAATAAGGGGCAAACCTGGCTAACCGGGTAAACATTGCCTCATATCGGGCCACACTTAACTCTCGTTGTTCTAAGTTTAAAAATTCTCTTTCTCGTTTTTCTTGTATAACCCGAGGAACATACTGCTTGTTGAATTCTTGGACAAAATTCGCCCACGTACACGGAACCCTTGTTTCTTCCTACTTTTGAGTAACACATTTCCACCAATGTCGTGCGTCTTCTTCCAACCGGAATGCAGCCAAAGTGACCTTCCGTTCTTCTTCGCAATCCATGACTTCAAAAATTTTCTCGATAGCTTCTAGCCAATTAGTGGCTTTGACGTCGTCCGGTTCTCCTTTGAAACTCGGAGGTCCTAACTTAAGAAAGTTAGCAATGGCATCGTTAGTCGTTTTTGTGTGATTGTGATTATTATTATGCTGATTTTCAAGAATCGTAGTGATTCTCTCAACGATAGCCGTAAGTTGACCCTCCGGATTCCCGTTATTACCGCGTGTTCGTCTATTCGACATCTACATCATAAAAATTCAGTTTAGTAATATAAACAAAACCCATTTATTTCTATTTACAGAAGACTTACACAACCTATCTACATAGAAGTTACTCATATGGCAAATGCAAAAACATACACGGCAAACGCAAAACATACATCCTACCAAACTTTACACGAGCACCGATTACACTAGACAACCACTACGGTGCTCTCAAGACACTTAATTTACTCAAGCTCATAGGGAGCATGGCTAGTACCCTCTCCGGAGTTTATAACCACTAACTCCGGGGGTGGCTTAGGAATTAAATTCTCTTCGATGATTCCAACAAGTTTCCTACTCATGCTATACAAAAGCTCGAGCACACTTTGGTAATGCTGATGTGTTTGGTAGATGTGATTCTGGGCTCCCTCCAAACTAAGACGGGTGTGGTAAAGATCCTCCTGAAGCTTTTCATAGTTTTCTTCCAGCAACCTTAGTTCTACTAAAAGTTCATCAACTTGGGGTGGGCGCACTCGGACGGAGGACACTCGGGCAGCCCCGCACGGATAGCGCGACCTACGGTTAGAGGATTCTGCGGAATAGGCCATCTGCTACACAACAAGTTCAAACATTAGACAATTCATAATCAAAATTCCTAACGTCCCAAAAACCGTGCTCTATACCACCTGTGACGACCCGAAACTTCTAGCTAATTATGAAAATACCCGATTTATAATTTTTGCACAAACATGCCACTTTTTTCAAAACAATAGTAAAACCAACCCATACTTTTATTCGAAAATCCAAAAGTACACATAAGTTTTATTATTACATGATCGTGACTACAAAATAACCTCGATCCTATAACATGCATAACTAGCCAAATGCTTCGAACCGCCTTCCTATGTCTCCTTCGCTAGCGACTCCGTTCGTCTCAAGATCGGCTAAAACATTACATGAAACATGTCAACAACACGTTGAGTAGAAACTTTGCATATAACATAAGGTGATCGTGTGAGGTTTGTGCACCATATCACAGAAATTTATGAACATAAATCACATAATTTCACATTTGATTTCTTCCACCTCGACGGGTGGCTACCTTATCACTTCGTGCCGATTTTTCCAACCAAACACTCCAATTCCCTACCAATCACTCCGGTGGTCATATCCCGGGCATATGCCGATTTTCCTACGACCCACTTCAGTACATAGACACTCCGTCCATGCAAGGAGGGATTAGGCAACGATGGAGGGTCGAGAACTAATTTAAGACCGGCAAGCCCGACGCCGCCCGGCCGAACTCGACCACATCCACCCCTATTCACATTGGGGCCCAACATGCACACATAAACTTCATGTATAACACATAGTTTTACAAAATTTCAGTATGCTTTCACACTGATCTTACATAAATGAACACATATTTCAACCTTTATGAACTGAAAATTCGCAGTCTGCAAATATTTGCGACGAGCAGAAAATTTCAGTTTGCAAGTATGGAATTTCTAGCCTAAAACCTGCTGGGATTTCACAAATATGTTTCTAATATTGTAAAATAAAGTTTTAGTTGATAAAATTTCGAGTTTTCAGCTTACGAGACTTGGAATTTTCAGACTGCGACGCAAAACGCTTAATTGCGCGGCTGCTGGAATTTCTAGGCCCCGAAGCCGAACTTTACAGATTTGAAAAACTGTTTTTCCAGCTTATTATACACTGGAATTACAACATATAAAACAGGTTTTGAGTTTGGAAAAATCGGATTTTTCAGTTGTGCAAAAATAAGAGTTTTCAGCCTTGTAACAAAATTTTCAGCACTGTGAATAGTGTTTCCAGCAAGTGTTGAACTAAAATTTCATCTTGACAAACACGAAATTTCAGCTTCTAACACATGATTGAAGTAATAAAAAGTATCAAACATCATAATACATAACTTAAGCATCATTTGGACCTATTGCAAGCAAAATTTCAGCATGGTTTCAAGACATTCAAGGGCAAGATGCACATAATGTCACTATAAGCATATACCCAAATTTTCTTGTATTCCCTAAGACCCAAGATGGAAACCAACTTGTGGTTACCTCTTAAGGTCTAATGGGGAAGATATGAAGCTAATACTTTCATAAAAACCTAAGCTAACTCATGCCATAGGCAAGGTTTCTACCTTCTAGTAGTAGTGGTTGTTCTTGTAGTTTAAGGGTTGTATGGAAGTAAAAGGATGAAAGTGGCTGAAATTTGTGATGAAATTGACAAGAGATGAAGGCAAGAGAGTGTAAGAGGGAGAGTGCACGTTTTTTAGGGTGTGTGTGGTGATTTTTTTGTGTTTTCTTTTGCCTAATACTTCTTATAATTAGTAGTGTAACAAATAGCATTAAAATACTATTATGTCTTAATCTTCATCATTTCTTACTTTCCAACTAAGTGCCCAACTAACAAGCCTAATTGGGTTAAGTGGTAGTCTAGACTAATATGGGCCATACATGTATAACTACATCTAGAAGGGATTATACAAGTGTATGTACACTTGTACATTGTCATCAATTCTTGAGGGATGAAGACTTGAGGGTGATTTTCTACCAAGTATAAAACATTTTTATGTTTCTTACACCTTAAAAAATGTCCACCCTTAGTTCAAATCTGAAAATTTATAAGTTGTTTTCTTATTTTACATTTTTATGGAAGAAAACATCATTTAGGGGTAGAAAATGCAATTTTAGGCTTTCTTTAGGGTTTTTTCAAAAATCTTCTAACTCTTATTACACAAAACCAAACATATATATATCTATATGTGTATACATATATTTTCATGAATTATATAGTTTATATGATGCTTAACTAGGACAAGAACTAATCCTAACTTATACATTTGCGAAAAACGAACATGAAACACAAAGTATTAACATTATGAAAACATATACCTATAAATATAAAATAAACACATGTAATTATATCTATACATAATGGGAGTGAGAATACGGGTCCTTACAAGAACACTCGGTCTACCCAAGGGGGGATTAGGAGATGGAGGAAGTGTAAACTCTTATAACCGGCTACTCAATAGTATGTCCCGGTGGAGCACACCCAAACCACTCCGGCATATTTGGGCCTATTCACGTAATATCACACAATCACATAATCACAAAGTTGTGGAAGTTTACTTCCATATTTATGATAAAAACCGATACATTCATAAAAAATCTCATTTCTTTTAAAAAAAACTCTTATTATAATAAGTATGTTTGCATAAATTTCTAGCTATCAAGTTTCATGAAAGCCTAATATTTTAACACTTGTGTAATTCTAAGGATTTAACCATATAACATCTAATCATCTTTCCTAGGCATATCATGACATATAATTCCCACCAAAGAGAAAATATCAAGATAAGATCTTAAGATGTACAACTAATAAGCATAATACCAAAACAACCATTTCAACATGCATGAAGCAACTTTTATACCAAGATCAAGATAGAAAAAGATATAATCATGAAACTATGAAGGTACGTAAAGCAAATAAAAGAACAATAACCCTAAGCTCATACATTTGAGGGCATGTTTGGCAAAATTTATCACTCAAGGCCATTCAAGCTTGTAGGAAAAGTGAAGGGGTGGTGTTTGTGGAAGAAACTAGAGAGTGTAGGGTGTGTGTGTGAATGGTTTTGAGGGTGGATAAAAGGGTGTATGAGGTCTTATTTATAGTGGAGAAGTGAGGATAGAAAGGCAAGACTTGGGGACCAAGTCTTAATCAATGCAAATCTCCCACCTACGCTTAAAATTAAATGCCAAATTAAATGCAATCTTCAACGTCCCTCCTCTATTTCTATCCTTGGTGTAACCCTAACACATGAGTCATGAAGCTAGATGATAGAAGACCACCCAAGTGTATAATTTCTAGAAGAAAATCATCTTGTATTAGTGTAAGATATTTTAATAAAATACTAAGCAAAATCAACCAAAATATGATTTTGTTTTATTGTCATAATTTTATAAAATCTAAAATTATCTACTTATTTTAAATAAAATTCGAATTTGCATTTATTTTATGTTAAAAAATAGAAAATTAGGGTTTTAGGGCATAAAATCAGAAAATTCATAATTAATTTAGAAGAATTCCAAAATTATGAAATTTAATCTTTATAAATCTGAAATTATATATACGTTTTTCCCAGAAATTAAAATGTTTTAGTTCTATTTTCGAAAATTACAATTTAGGACATAGAATTTTCGAAAATTGTGCTAGAATGTCAAATTCCTCTAAAATGTGGAAATTATGAAATTTATTCAAAATTGCATCTTCTCCATGCATAAGGTCCTAGAATACTTAGTCATATTATTTTTGAAAACTCATAAGTATTTAGTAGCCGATTTTTCCAAGAATGGTAATTGAAATTCGAAAATTAGCACTTTACTGTTCAAATTATAAATTAATCCTAAAAATCAGACTACAATGTGAAACAACAACTAAAAAAAATAGTTTCAAGAGCATAAGATTTTATGTCAATTATTTCAATAATAAGGATTACCAAGTCATCACATCCTCCCCTCAGGAAATTTCGTCCTCGAAATTGGGTCTTATACTCAATCGAACAATTGTGGGTACTTTTCTTGCATTTCCTCCAATCGTTCCAATGTACTTTCTTCAATCCCATGGTATTTCCATAGAACACGTACGAACGGAATGATTTTGTTCCTCAAAGTACACTCTTGGAAGTCTAGCATCCTAACTTGTGACATCCCGATTTTTGGTCTAACAACGATATAAACCGGTTCTTATAATATACGCACATGCTTACTAATATTTCATGTTTTGTATGACCCTTCTTTTATATGTGAATTATTTGAGGTGATAATTACATGATTTTTCTAATTTTAAATAAATTTGACATTCTAACACAATTTTCGAAATCTTATGTCCTAAATTGCAATTTTCGAAAATATAACTAAAACATTTTTTGATTTGTGGGAAATATACATATAATTTCAGATTTATAAATATCAAATTTCATCATTTTGGAATTTTTCTAAATTAATTATGAATTTTCGAATTTTAGGCCTTAAAACCCTAATTTTATGCCCTAAAACCCTAATTTTCAGTTTTTACAAACATAAATTAATACAAATTCGAAATATTAATTAAATAAGGATATAATTTCAGATTTTATAACATTAGACCAATAAATATCAGATTTTATTTGTTTTTATTTGATTTTGTGTTCATATTTTATTAAAATATCTTATCCTATCTTATCTTATCCTATCTTATCTTATCTTATCTTATCTTATCTTATCCTATCTTATCTTATCTTTATCCTATTCTATCTTATCTTATCTTATCTTATCCTATCGTATCTTATCTTATCTTATCTTATCTTATCTTATTTTATCCTATCTTATCTTATCTTATCTTATCTTATCCTATCCTATCTTATCCTATCTTATCTTATCTTTATCCTAACCTATCTTATCCTATCTTATCTTATCTTATCTTATCTTATCCAATCTTATCCTATATTATCCTATCTTATCTTATCTTATCCTATCTTATCTTATCTTATCTTATCTTATCTTATCTTCTATGCATTTATTATAAATTGACCTTATATTATAAAAATCCTATTTCTAACCCTAAACTCTATATAAAGGGGCCATTGTCTTCATTCTTCTCCCACACACACAATAATCCCGCCTAGAAACACACACCCACACTTACTCCACTCTCAACACACAAAACACTCTCAACTCATAGCATATCTTCCACACACATATATATATCATTAAACCCTTCTTTTTTTTACACATATATACCTAGTAGCCTTCCATATACTCCTTTATTTCCCTCAAACACTCTTGAAGGAGGAAGTCAAGTTGATCTAGCCAAAACAAATTTATAAACTTGATAAACTCCTAAGGTGAGTGCCTTTTACCTTCCTTGCTGGGGCATTGAACTATATGTAGTAAATATCTTCGTATGGCCTACCTCGTCTAATTTATGTTATCCGAATCTTTTGGAATTATATCTTACTCTCTACGTTTGAACAAAATGTTTTTCTGAATTACAAGTCAAGTTATACCTGAAAAGTATTTCATTTCCGAGATTGTCAGTTATATTAGTTTCAAAAATGATTTATTGATACCCTTGGGATATCATGTTTTAATTATGTTTTATGTATCCCTAGTGTCGGAAACAAGCTGTGTTTTATTGAAAGTTTGTGAGCCATTCTATTTTGATATGATCTATTGATACCCTTGGGGACGCCCTTGGGAAGTTGGGCCCGGGTACATGTGAGTAGGGTATATCGGGCGGTACGGACCGTCGATAGAACCTTCTTACGTGATACCATTCTGTTGGACCTGATTCCTACATACAGTTGGAGGTTAATTGTAGTGGGGATTGGCTCGGTGTATTGCACGTGCACGTGCTGCACCTACCGTTTACCGTTTACTGTTGTCAAGGTCGCTCCTTGACACAAAGGGGAGGAATAAGGATTTTATGATATGTTTATTTGTTTTGGGTAGTAATAAGGTTGGAGATTCCGTTCATGGCTCACCATCTGTCTTTTTCAAGTTTGTGTATACACACCTTTTTATGATTCATTATTTGTTGGTTTATAACTCTTATTTTCAGTTTATATATCTATATGTATATTTCCCGCCTCACTAAGTCATTTGGACTTACCACCCCAAGTTCTTTCTGTTCATTGCCTCAGTTTCAGGAACATAGGTTGAGGGGACTCGGTTAAGGCGATCAGTTCATTACAAGTCATTAGTATATAGTCCTTTATTCTGTATAAAAGATTCACTGGTTTAATGGGAAATAGAAGCTCACTAGTTAAAGTGTTGTACTTGGATAGTTGTACATTACAGTTCTATGTAAGTCAATTGTGTGTTAATTTTATCTCGATTTTTATTATTGAGCAGTACTGAATAAGTTGTGAGTATTAAAATTTGTACTCAGCAAGATCGTTAAGTGAGCCCTACTCGTATAGGATGATCCTAGCGAGAGGGGTGTCACATAACTGGTTCTTCTACGCAGGTCAAGTCTGGGCCAATATCGAGGGACGCATGATTCATGATGTGAGAGGGATCAAGATGGTATTTCTGAAGCATAGAGACATGAAATACATCATGCACTTCCACTAGAGTCGGAGGTAAGGCTAATCAATAGGCAACTTTTCCCACTCTCGCTCGTATCTCAAAAGGTCCAATACAGCAGGGGTTTAACTTGCCTTTCCATCCAAACCTTAGGATACCCTTTCTTGGCTAAACTTTCAAGAATACAAAGTCACCTACTTCGAATTTCAAGTCTTTTCGTCATCTGTTAGCATAAATCTTTTGACGACTTTGTGCTGTTTCCATTCATTTCTTTATCAACTTGATAGCCTCTGCCGTCTTATGAATCAATTCTAGACCTATAAGTTTACTCTCACCCACTTTGCTCCAACATCAGGGGATCTGCACTTTTTGCCATAAAGAGCCTCAAAGGGAGCCATCCCTATTGCCTGGTAACTGTTATTGCAGGCTAAATTCTGCAAGGGGCAAATGTCGATCCCAACTTCCACCAAAATCTAGGGTATATTCCCTAAGCATGTCTTCCAGAATTTGGATAACTCTTTCAGTTTGTCCATCAGTCTGTGGGTGAAAAGTTGTACTGAAATTTAACTCAGTGTCTAGTACATTCTGTAGTCCTTGCCAAAATTTGGAAACAAACCGAGGATCTCGATCAGATATTGTGCTTACTGGGACACCATGTAACCTGATAATCTCACTCTTATAGATCTTTGCCATCTTATCCAATGAATATGTCTTAGAGAATGCAAGAAAATAGGCACTTTTCGTGAGTCTGTCCACTACCACCCTATACTGTATCAGGACCTTTTTGTGTCCGCGGCAGTCCCATAACAAAGTCCATCGTAATGTGTTCCCATTTCTATTCAGGGATTGATAGAGGTTGTAGTAATCCAAACGGCTTTCGATGACTTGCTTGAACTTGTTGGCAAGTTAAGCACTTTGATACGAACTCAGCTATTTGCATTTTCATCTTGGGCCACCAGTACTGTCGTTTCACATCTTGATACATCTTGTTTGTCCCTGGATGTATCGTGTATTTGGTGTTGTGGCTTTTTTCTAATAGTTCTCTTTTCATCTGCTCATTGTTTGGAACACATATTCGGTTTCGAAATCTCAAGATCCCACGTTTGGCAAGGTAAACTCCTTTTCTGAGTTGAGGTTAATTCGATCTTTAACCCTTTGGAGTTCTTTGTCGGTTTCTTGGGCTTCTTTGATTTGCTGGAGTATAACGGGTTGTGCATGCAGTTGCAAAAACACAACTCCAAACTCCCGTTCTTTAGGCTTCCAACTCGAGATATCTTCCAATAATGTCCATTCCCGAGTCATTAAGCAGGCAAGATTAGCCTTTCTACTTAAAGCATCTGCTACGACATTCGCTTTTCCAGGATGGTATTGAATGTAGCAATTAAAGTCAGCTAACATTTCCAACAATCTTCGCTGTCTCATATTCAATTCTTTCTGAGAGAATAAATACTTGAGACTCTTGTGATTGGTAATTACTTCGAATGAAGTCCCATATAGATAATGTCTTCACTTCTTGAGAGCAAAAACAATGGCTGGCAGCTCTAAATCGTGCGTTGGATAGTTTTCCTCATAAGGTTTTAACCTTCGTGAAGCATAAGCCACTACCTTCCTATTCTGCATAAGCACACATCCCGGTCCTTCATTGGACACGTCTGTGTAGAACACGAACCCATCAGTCCCTTGTGGCAGAGTCAATATGGAGGCAGTGACCAATCTATTCTTCAATTCTTGAAAGCTAGTTTCGCAATGATTATCCCAAGCAAACGCACTTTAAACTGAGCTAGCCTGGTTAAGGGGCAGGCAATTTTGGAAAAATCCTTGATAAATCTTCGATAGCATCTCACCAATCCTAGAAAACTTCGCACCTTCGTGGTAGTCGTAGGGTTGATTCCATTCCACTACTGCTTTCACTTTTCCTGGATCAACTGAAATCCCATTCTTTGACACAATGTGTCCTAGAAAGGCAACCTGTCTCAGCCAGAATTCACACTTGCTGAATTTGGTGTACAACTTCTCTTCTCTCAGCGTCTGGAGTACTATACTCAAGTGCCTCTTGTGTTCTTCTTCCGACTTAGAGTAGGCAGATTTTCCAAGGCTGATTACTGGCAAAGGTGGTGCAAAAATTGGCATCTGTTTTCTCAAGTTTAGCTGCAAATTTAGCTACGGAATTTTTGTGGCTACTGTTCCAATTTTATTTTTTATTTTTTGGAAATAGGATAATATGGCTACAGAATAGCCATGGAAATTCCTAAAAAAATTAATAAATCTTAGCTACAGATTTTACATGGCTAAAGTACATCATATAAAATGTAGCCATAGAAAATCTGTGGCTATTATGTTCAATTATATTATTTTTGCTCGATTTAATATGTTTTTTGAATCAACAAATTTAATATTATTTTTGCCCGATTTAAATTTTTTTGTTTTGTTAGTGTATTGTGTATAACAAATAATAACCCTCATTTAATTTACTCTTATTGCTCAAATATATTCTTTAATTTGATTTATTCAATAATACGACTATTGAATAGCTAATTGATTAATGATTATTTCAATCATTTGTGATTGATGTATTCAGTTAAGTCACATCTCAAATTTAATAATGTGCTTACATATACCATTTTATTACAATGTGACAATCAAGCAGTTATAATACATATAAGTATTGTTCAGTCCGCTTGATCGTTATTAATTATGTATAGGTTATTCAGTTTTCAAATTAATTGATCTAATTGCATAAGTTAGACTATATTGAAATTAATAATTCAATAAAGTGTAATGTTATTCATAATTTGTGAAGTTTCAGTGTAAAATTTACCCAATTGCGTTGAATAATTCTTGAAAACTTCAATTTTATAAGCAAAGGACAACTCCATCAACTGCGGATATTCCAACTTAGCCATAGAAATTCCGTGGCTAAGGGCAGAGCCATGGAAATTCCGTGGTTAATCCGTAGCTATGATTTCTACAAAATTGAAATTTGAATTTAGCCACAAAATATTCATGGCTAATAGCCATAGACGGGTTGTGGCTACTAGACACGAATGTTACGTAGTTTTGTTTTTTCAATTTTTGAAGCCTCTGCCATGGATAATCCATGGCTAAATGTCAGATACTGATTTAAATTAGCGACGGACTATTCGTGGCTAATTCTTAGAAATTTAAAATTTTAACTTAGCCACTTATTTTTCGTGGCTAATTCGGGGCTAAGTGTGTATATATATTACATACTTAGAATTTTTTTGTCAATTCCTCCCCCCCCACCCACCTCTCTCTCTCTCTCTCTCTCTCTCTCTCTCTCTCTCTCTCTCCATCTCTCGGGCGGTAGCCCTCTCCGCCGGTCGTAGCCCCTCACCAACCCACCTCTCATCCTGTCCCCCCCTCCACGTTAGCCGGGCGACGACCGCCGCCATTCCCCCCACTTCCCCCCCTAGCGCTCCCCCCACCCCCCCCCCCATCCCCATAAACCCGAAATTATGTTTTTTTCTTTTTTTTATTTTATTTGAACAATTTATCTAACAATTATTTTTGGATTTGTTTAAATTTTGTTAGGTTTCATATATTCTTCAATTTCTTGAAGACCCCTAAAATTAAGGTATGTTTTATATTTGTAATGAATATTAGTGTATTTATATATTATTGATATGTTAGTGGAATTTTTAAATTTATAGTGAATATTAGTGTGTATTATTGATGTGTTAGTAATATACACGTATTAGTGAATATTAGTGATTCTTTGTGAATTATTGTTGTATTAGTAGCTTGTTTTAAATTTGTAATCAATATTAGTGTGTGTTATAGATGTATTAGTGAATCTTTGTGAATTATTATTATTTCAGGGGTTTGTTTTAAATTTGCATTAAATATAACTGTGATTATGTGTTACTGATGTGTTTGTGGTACATATGTATTAGTGAATATTAGTGAATTATTAATGTACTAATGGTATATAGGTATATATTAGTGTTGGATAATTACGTGATTTTGATACATAAAGAAAGGGTAATGATGTTGAGTATGAGATATGTGTTTGTAAAATGGTATAGGTTGTGGAATGGTTTAGGTTGCCTATGAGATATGATTTGGTTAAATGACATATGTTGAGTATGATATATGTTTGTTCATATTTAATGAGAAAAAAAACTTTAATTATTTTTGGTGTTGATCACAGAATATGGATATTCGTGTCAGTTGGAGTTGGATGCACAATAGGTTATTGTCTGACCGAAAAGACTTTACAAAAGAATTTTTATTGGGTTTAGCACAATTTATTGAGTTTGCAACCACACAACCACAATGCGAACGTGATAATGGCTTTTTTAGGTGTCCGTGCTCGAAATGTGAAAATAGAAAATACAAGAACTCCAGTAATGTACAATATGACCTTTTGAAGTTTGGGTTCCAACTGGATTATTAGTATTAGACTTCACGAGGAGAGTCGGCTCCAGAAAATTAGAATGTTGACTTTGGTGGTCCGAGTACTTACAATCATGTCAATTTTCCCGAAGGCTAAGAAATTATGATAATCTGATGTATGATGCTGTAAGTCAGAATGTGGGTAATCAAAATATGTTGCCGCATAATTTTTAACCAAATGCTGAAATGAGTCATAATGTTTAACAACCTCCTAACAAGGAAGCTCAACAATTTTATGACTTATTAGAGACCGCGCATCGTCCCCTGTGGCCATAATGTGGGTCTTAGAAAATAACTAGTATTACACCTCGTGCGCATTAATTGAGCACAATTAATTTGTTGATAAGTTATTAGATGAGATAATAATAAAGATTCAATAAATGGAATAGTTGTGTTACCAATGGTTTCAATTTAACTAAAAGTGAAAATATAATAGCATTTAGGAACAAACCAATAATAAGTGAAAATGGCGTATAATGATCCACCCCCTAAAAAAAAAGTATAATGAACGTCAAGTCAAATTAACACTTCTTTAGGCATGAAATTAATAAAGAGTCCACAACCCAGATACAACTTGTGGATTTAGAATTATATAAGGAAGTTAAAAAAAGAAAAATATTGAGCAAAATTTATAAAGGATAACAAACAACAAACCCGCTATCTTGGAGCACCACCTTCATACCATAAATGTCATTACAATTTCGATACTTAGGGACATTGTACACATGTACCACCAATACTTTTAGCCTCTGATTGATTTTCTTTGAATGGGCATCCCTAATGAAATCAAACATGCTAGCCATTGTTGATATTTGCTTGGTGAAAGTCTCGATATTTTAGCCTATGGCTTGTATAGTTATAAGATAAATAATATTGTTTATAGGACAAAACCTCATATAACATGTATCGTCAGAAAATGTTTCATTTCCAGTGAGGGAACTTTAGTCCAAGAATGAAAGCGTTGTCTGAAAAAGGTTGTTGCATGCCATAAGAAGCAATAAAATACTATGCAATTCACATACTTGACGAATTTGGGATCAACTTAAGTTGGGTATCTATACCCGAAGAAAAGAAATAACTCACTAAACATATAAGGAGCACTTAAACGATAAATTTTAAGGCTCTTTTTATTATTGCTTATTTGAATACATTTGGATTATCCAATTACATCAATGAATATATTTTTGTGACATTCACCTTCCAAAAATCTTCTCTTGTTTCTAAGAAAATAAATTTTATGCCATTCATGCAACAACAATACACATCCACATGAACTAATAAATAGACATAGAACAAACTGACCACACGCAAAATAAAATAGAAAACACACACATAAAACAAAGAAACTTACCCGCACGCTTACACACTCTTAAGAAGATTAAAATAAAAAAAGATAAGAAACATTCAAAATCTTGTCGGGAAATAGGGCTTACTTGAGGTGGTGTGTGGTATTCTAGCGAATGACATCGGCGAATAGCAGGTGGCTGCTGATCGAGGGCACGCTTTTGTAGAGATAGATATATGAGATTGTTAGATGGTGGGATGATGAAATAGGGTGAGAGGTATAAGGAAGTGTGGGTTTTTAAACAATGAATAATAAATTATGAATAAAAAGAATAGATGGGAAAGAAAAAAGCTCAAAGTTTTAGTGTGCTCCCAAATTTATGTGCGTAATTAACTTAATCCATCAAATCTATTAATAAACATTTTTTTATTCATAATAAATGTTGATCAATTTTTATTTATGAATATCAAAATTGTCAATACATTCCATGTAGAGTAAATAGGTCTAGTTCTCCCATTTTTTTGTATCATAAATATCATTACTATTTTTATTTTTGAAAGTAATACCATTACTAATTAGTCGCTCTAAAATTAAGACAAAATATTCTTATTACCAATTTAAAAATAAAGAGGATATACAAGAAGTTTTGATATTTTGATGAAAAAAGAAGAGCTGATATTAGTTGCAAAGGGAACAACTTGTCAATCTTTTGTATTTGGAAAACAACCATATTCAAAGAAAAATAATAGTAGAAGGAAGATCAATCTTTAAAATAAGTTCTTTTTAAGAGATAAACTTTTATATTTGATATTAAGATTTATTAAACTTTAATATTAAATTATAAGAAACTAGAGATAGTAATATATATATATATATATATATATATATCTTCTTTGATTTGATTTTGCCATAATATGCCCATATTGAAAAGTTTTGTTGATTTTTCATTTAAAAAGAGGAATTATTAACATTCAACCTAGATTTTTCTTTGATTATCAATACATCAATTTTTTTGGTGTGTATTAAAATAGGGCGGAGCCAAGAATTCTATCTTGGGGGGCAAATTTTTATTTTTATTTTTTTACTTTTAAACAAAAATATTGAAAGTAAAGCAATATAATTGAATATAAATTTATCAAACATTTAGAAAATACACTCATTAGCCTATGTATTTAAGTTTGGCATTCCAAATTGTGTTCGAAGTTTTTTCATGGCATCAAACTCATCTATGATAGAATTGGTATTAAACGTTCGAGCAAATTCTTTTCAATATATAATAGCAAAGAACTAGCTAAAAAGCCATCTTCCATCTTATCGCAATCTCATCTTGACAATCTTCATTGCTAAAAACACACACTCTATTGTTGCAGTAAAAACCAAAAAAGTCAAAATAAGTCTAATCATTCTATCCACAAGACAATAGTTTGTTTGCTTTCCTGTCTTTGAAAATATTTGGCATGATATTTGCCTCATGCCAATTTCAAAAAGATCCAATTGATGCATTATGTGCAGCTTCTCTTGACTAGTGAAATCAATAGGATAGAACTTCTCAACAAGCTTGCAAACATTTCAATGTTGAAGGACTTGTATCCATATTTTGGATCTAAAGCTGAACTAAGTCTGAGCAACTCTATTGCATTTCATCGAGTCGATAATTCATCTCTTGTAAAATAAAATCTATCTTAACAGTGAATATATTGGTTCGATAATGATACCCTAAGGTAATAGAATCACCTTTCTTAAGCTGGCCTCTACTTGATCTACAAACAACAGTCATGTCAAGCACATCTATCTCATGCTTCTTGCAAAAAACTCTTCACTTTTTCAAATAACTTTTCCCGTTCATTCCCTCTAAATCTCTGAATAAACTCTTTTGTGTTTTCAAATGTATCCATTACATTTAGATATCTTGGGACTTACATTGTAGAATTCTAAAAAGATCATCTATCATTTGTAATAACTCAACTGGAAAATGCAAGACAAACTCAAATTCAAATGATGTCATTATGTCATAAGCTCCACAAGTTGTTGTTGTAGGATATAAACTAGTTTTGTCATTGATGATCTCACTTAAAGGCATAATAGAAGTGTTCAATCCATAGTTAAGTAAGTAAATACTTAATCGAAACTTTAGAGAAACACTAAAAATATGCTCCAATTAATATATATATATATATATATATCCAAAAAAAACCTTAACAATCTATTTTTTATTTTAGAAAGAAGCAAAGAAAA
Source organism: Petrea volubilis (assembly GCA_026212405.1). NCBI lineage: Eukaryota > Viridiplantae > Streptophyta > Magnoliopsida > Lamiales > Verbenaceae > Petrea > Petrea volubilis. The sequence continues at coordinate 8,045,356 of CM047880.1, forward strand.
AGGGTAGTGTGTTGCATAGACCCACATAAAAGATATATGCTCAAGACCCAAAATGTATTAACTTAGCTCTTTCTATCATTTCTTCTTCATTATCAGGAAATATAGTTAAAAATAAAGAAAAAAAAATCTTCTCTTATATATATATATATATGTATATTTGTTTCGCCAATGGATTCATCAAATTAACCCCAATTAATTATTAAGTCTTAAAACAACAAGTCGACCGGATTCATTTAAGTTCACTATCATCAACCCCAAAAATAAAATATCTACCCAAAACTCAATAAAAACAAAGAATCAACTAAAAAGTTAGTAGACAATACCTTGTTGAAATTTGTATTTGGAGAAAAATGTTTAAATTTGTAGTAAGATTGTTAGGATATTGTTTAAAGAGAAGAAAGAGAAAGAGGGTAAAGGGGTGGGGGGGGGGGAGAGAAGAGGAGAAATAAAGGGGGGTGGGGGAGAGAGAGAAAAGTTATTTATGACAAAAGTATAATTGGTAAAGAAAAAGACTAAAAGTAATGTAAAATATAAAATAATATTTTTATCATGTAATTTAGGAAAGCATAAAAGTCAAAAAGTTGGTATAGGGTTATCTATTGTGTTTTTTTCCCCTTTTTTGTTGTGTTGGGGTAGGGGGTTTGTTGTATTGAATATCTTTTAGTTCTTTTTATTGGAAAATATCTTTTAATTTTTTTATTTTTGATCGAAAAAAATCCTTTAGTTAAATTGTAGTAAATTTGACCTAATATAAAGTAAATTAAATCAACCAAGGAATTGAAGGAGTTGCAAAACAACATCTATTGGAAGGTAATATTTATTCTAAAATGTTTGAGAAATATAGCGTAAAATTAGAATATTTTGTATTAAATTGGTCCACTTTACCATTTTTTTTGAAGAGTATACAATCAAACATATTATCCAGAGACAAATTAGAATTACAAAGGTCTATGACAAAAACAGGGGGAACACTAGAACTATAATAAAAAAAAAATAGCGTTATAGGCTAGACCATGTGCCACCCTATTCCCGTTAAGCCTAACAAAAGACTAAGAAAAATGATCAAAATAAGCAAGGCATGAACGAATATCTGAAATCACTGCTTCGAGATCCGACAAATCATCCAACGTCAACTGGAGCTTATCTATGACAATGAGAAAATTACCTTCCAGATGGATCCTTGTCTAACCCGATCGAAGGGCCAAAGGAACTGCTTTATACGTTGCTATCATTTTGGCATGTTTAGCCCCGTGCCAACCTGGGATGCATTTGTTCAGCCAACTAACTCACCATCCTTTCGAGTCTCTCGCGATCACTCCGATTCCATACTCTCTCTCTTCCCGAAACACAACAGCATTGAAATTAAGTTTAATAATGCCCGCAGTAGGTGGCCACCATCTAGCTTGGGAAATACCAATTTGAATTACAACAGGTAGTAATGTATCCCTGTCGTTTAAAGAAGAATTAGGGTTATGACCTCTGTACAGAGGCTCCCTTTTTTATATTAAAATAATCTGTTCTTTTACAAATAGAACCCTGCTTTTCTAGAAATAACATAAATACTAAATATAACTCAACACTCCCCCTCAAGATGGGCGATAGATATCAATCATCCCCATCTTGTTACAAGAACTTTCAAACTGCTTAGAACCTAAACCCTTGGTTAGACAATCAGCCAACTGTTCTTCTAATTTTACATAGCTCAAAGTCAGCACTCCATCATTCAATTTTTCCTTGATGAAGAAACGATCAATCTCCACATGTTTAGTGCGATCATGCTAAACAGGATTGTTTGCAATATTGATTGCTGACTTGTTGTCACACCGAAGTTATAAAGACTCTCCTTGAAACACGCGCAGCTCTGATAGGAGATTTTTCACCCACATCAACTCATACAGACTGAGTGCCATAGCCCTGTACTCAGCCTCAGCTGTAGATTTTGCCACCACATCTTGCTTCTTGCTCCGCCAAGCCACAAGATTGCCTCCAACAAACACACAATATCCTGTGGTGGATCTGCGATCATCCAAACAACCTGCCCAATCAGCATCACAATAGCCTTCAACTCTCAGATGCCCATGACTCCTGAACCACAGTCCTTTTCTAGGACTTCCCTTGATATATCTGAGAATTCTGTGAACGGCATCCATATGTTGTTCTCTAGGGTCATGCATGTACCTACTCACCACACTCACTGCATATGCAATATCAGGTCTCGTGTGGCATAGATAAATGAGCCGACCAACTAGTCTTTGGTATTGTTCCTTATCCACCAAGTCACCTCCTTCAGCACACATCTTCTGATTCGGCTCGATAGGAGTAGGGGCAACCCTGCAGCCCAGCATCCCTGTCTCTGAAAGAAGGTCCAATGCATATTTTCGCTGAGAAAGCACTATGCCCGTCCTTGACCTAGCAATTTCGATCCCAAGAAAATACTTCAGTTGTCCCAGATCATTGACCTCGAATTCTTTACCAAGATTTCCTTTTAATCGCATGATTTCCTCAGTATCGTCTCCAGTAATCACAATATCATCAACATAAACAGCCAAGATGGTGATACGACCTTTCAAGTGCCTGTAGAATACAGTATGATCTCCATTGCACTGCTTGTATCCCATGCCACAGACTGCAAGTCTGAACCTATCAAACCATGCTCTCGGAGACTGCTTCAGCCCATACAATGACTTCTTGAGCTTGCATACCTTCCCAGCTGATTGTGGAGTAGCAAATCCAGGTGGAATCTTCATGTACACCTCTTCTTGGAGATCTCCATGCAAGAAAGCATTCTTGACATCCAACTGGTGTAGTGGCCAATTGAAGTTGGCAGCACACGACACCAACATCCTCACAGTGTTCATTTTTGCAACTGGAGCAAAGGTCTCATCATAGTCGATACCATAAGTCTGACTGTATCCTTTTGCACCTATCAACCTTGCCTTCTGGAGTTTGCTTAACAGTGCACACCCATTTGCATCCGACAGCACGCTTTCCAGCTGGTAGAGGTGCCAACTCCCATGTGTCATTCTTGTTCAACGCCTGAAGTTCTTCCCGCATGGCACTGAACCATCTGGGATCTTGCTTAGCTACCTGCCATGTGTTAGGTATAGGCACAAAGTCTAAAGATGCAAGGAAGGACCTATATGCAGGTGGAACAGATGCATATGAAATGTAATTTGCAATATCATTTCCCCAACTACCATAACCATACTTAATAGGAGGTTTCCCAGCATTAACCCTAGATGTTCTACGAAGTGGAATTTGAGGAGAATTGTTACCTATCAACTCTGGGTGAGAATCTGAGGAAGAGCTTGGTTCTGAGGAAGGACTTGGGGAGGAGTTACTTGGGACATTGGCATTCAAGGGAACTGGCAATGCTATAGCAGGCGACTCATGCAGCTCATGCTGCTCTGGCTGCTTTGGTCTCCTTTTATACACTATCAGCTCCCCCTGTTTCTTGTTTTCACCACTCAGATTGCTATCACCATCATTACCACCATCACCATCATCACTCAGATTGCTATCACCACTCGGTCCTGACAAAGGACATGGAAAGTCACCAATTATAATTCCATTCACATTCTCCCCCTCTCTACTAGCACTGGTAGAGTCATTCTCGAATAACGAACCCAACTCTGTCTTTTCTCCATAGTATGGTTCAGATTCTCGAAAAGTCACATCCATACTAACAAAGACCCTTCTTTCAGTAGGACGCCAACACCTGTATCCTTTCTGACTTGAGAAGTAACCTACAAAGTTGCATTTAACCACCCGCGGATCTAGCTTCCCCACTGTCAATCTGTGGTCCCTCACATAGCACACACATCCGAACACTCTGGGTGGAGCAACAAAATCATTAGAGCCAAATAGCATCTCACGTGGTGTCTTCATCCCCAACACTCTTGATGGCATCCTGTTGATTAGATAAGTCACTGTCATAACCGCCTCACTCCACAGAAACTTCGGTACGTTCATTGTCAACATTAATGAACGTGTCACTTCTAGTAGATGCCTGTTCTTGCGTTCGGCGACTCCATTTTGGGTTGGAGTATTTGGACAAGTAGTTTGATGGAGAATCCCTTGCTCTGACACAAAAGTAGCGAACTCTTTGTTGACATACTCAGTTCCATTATCTGATCGCAGGACCTTCACCTGTACTCCAAATTGAGTTCTCACACAAGCTGAGAAATCTTTAAAGTATTTGAGTACTTCAGATTTTTGTTTCATCATGTATATCCAAGTTATACACGAGTAGCAATCAATGAAGGTGACAAACCATCTAAATCCACTAACAGAAGCAGTAGGACATGGTCCCCAAACATCAGAATGAACAAGTGCAAAAGGCTCCAAACTTCTTAAACCAATCATTTTATAACTAGAACGAGTATGTTTTCCAAGTTCACAAGCATTACAGAATAATTTATCCTTGTCTACTTTATTCATCAAATCAGGTTCCAATTTATTTAAACTATCAAAAGATAAATGTCCCAATCTATTATGGTGCAGCATGGCCTCCGCTTCTGTCCTTTTACCAATAGCAGCAACGAGCATAGCAGCCTCCTTATCCAAATACCAAAGTCCATCATGCCTGTTGCCAGTCCCAAGCGTCCTCCCCGTTTCCTTTTCCTGAATGAAACATGTATTTTGATCAAAAAGAACGGTGCAATTCAATTGATCAATTAGTGAGCTAACAGAGAGTAAATTAACAGGAAAAGAAGGAACATGCAACACTGATGGCAGGGTAATAGATGAATTACAATAGACTGAACCAATACCCTTGATAGGTTGGGATGTACCATCAGCTGTTTGGACTGTATCTGGTTGTATTTGTTGACTAGGATAATATTCTATAAATTTATTGGATAATCCTGTTATATGACTAGATGCACCATAATCTATGATCCAATCAACATGAGATTTAGTGGATGCAAAAGCTTGTGCCTGAATACCTTTAGTCACATGTGCATAACAAGCAACATTACCGAAGTAGGCATTGTCCTCAAACTCATCCGAGACCTTTTCCTTGCCTTTAGAGTTCTCAACATGAGACTTGAACCGTCGCAGTTCTTCTAGATCTGTCAGTTCAGCTCCAGTCATCTCTGTCGCGGCTTGGGGCTCCTCTATCGCAGCAAAATGAGCAACACCTCGACCTCCACGTCCTCGGGTTCCTCGCCCCCTATATCCATTTCCACGTCCGCGACCACCATATCCACCTCTCTGTCCTCCACCTCCTCGGCCACCACCAGATTTGCGAGGCGCAGGACAATTGAAACTGAGATGTCCTTTCTGTCCGCAGTTGAAACAGTCCCTGTCATCTCTGATTTGGGCTCCAGGAACTGCCATAGCCGAGCGAACAACAGGTGATGTTTCAGATGCCATCACCTTTTGTCTGACCTCCTCTTCCTCCATCGAAGCGTTAACCTCATTCAATGATGGGAGAGACGGCAAATGACATATTGCTGCCCTTCTTGCCTCAAACTTTGAATTCAGACCTTTCAGGAAGCGAGCCACACGCCTCCGTTCAATATATTGCATTCCACAGAGGACATCTGTTGGGTCTTTCAATGACAAAGGATCATAGCGATCTAAATCTGCCCACAAACGACGTAACTCTGCTGCATACTCGAGCACTGATTTCTCCCCCTGGACAGTAGCATCAATTCTGTCCTCCACGTCGAGCATCATCATCACACTCCCAGCTCCAGAGTACATCTTAGCCAACGTCTTCCAGATATCTGTTGCACTTCTAATCGACTCCACCATTCCAACTATGGCTGGAGACACAGATGTCAACAACCAAGAAACCACTAGAGAATTCATGTGATTCCACCTTACCCACTCAGCACTTGTTTTGTCCACAACACCCGACTTGTCCACAGGTTCAATGCAGTCTCCATTCACATAACCTTCAAGTCCTTTCATCTGAAGGTTCAGCAATGCCCTTCGAGACCAACTTAGATAATTTCTCGTCCCCTCAAGCTAGACATCATTAGGTAACAACTCTATCTTCTGTATCACCTGTGACTATTCTAACACAGACCCTACTGTCTTACCGGACGAGTTCTCCTCAAACTTCACATTCAACATTCTGGCCATTCCTTCCATAATGGCCTGCAAATCTTTAGTAGTCACAGTTTCACCCATCTTCACTATCAAATCTGTATCTCAACACACCAACACAACTAGAGGACGAGATCAACAAATCTCAAACACAAACCGTGCGGACGCACACGATCACGGTTTCAATATCTACCAAAAATAATTATCACAAGAAAAGAGGAGAGAACACCTGACAGAAACATGAGTTGATAGTCTACAGCTTCTCTGGTCAAACAAGTTAAACCTATGCATGAAGAGAGATCTGTCCTTGCGCAGTCCACATGAGGTCAGACGAGTCAACGTGGTCTTTGTGCGGTTCACCAGCATGCAATGTCGCGCTGTCTTTGCCTGGTGTATCGTGGCTCACAAGAAGGGAAGCTGCTGATGGTCTACCGCGGCTCACACACGCGCAGAGGGAGGGAGGCTGCTGATGGTGCATGCGCGGTCTACAGCTCCCAAGGTGAATTGTTTGGTTGTTCTTGTGCGCGGAAGCAGAAGAAGAAAGAGAGGAAATCAAGCGCCGTTGAGTTGCGGCTCTGATACGATGTCGTTTAAAGAAGAATTAGGGTTATGACCTCTGTACAGAGGCTCCTTTTTTATATTAAAATAATCTGTTCTTTTACAAATAGAACCCTGCTTTTCTAGAAATAACATAAATACTAAATATAACTCAACAATCCCTATTCGTGTTGAGGAAGCTTGTCACGAACTGCACTAGGTAATCCGGTCACATGACTTGCTCTCCAGCCCCTGTTTTATTTTGGGACCACCATATCACCCAAGCAAAGATCCAGAAGTGCTTGCTTTCGTTTGGTGACAGGTTTTGCATCACTTGAATACACCATTCTCGAGCACAACCCCTCCAATCTAAAACCAGGCGCCTGGGTATACTCGGGATGGCCCATGTAAGCCATGGATAGGGACATGTGATAAAGTCATGGTGCACATCCTCTTTAAAGAAACCACATTGGGGCATCAAAACTCATCTTTGTTTCACTTCAATTAGAGATTTTTTTTGGTCGGGATAATATTATTACATAGTCTCCATCCAAATAGTAGAACCTTGGGAGATAGCTTCGTGTTCCACAAAATCTGCCACTTGCAAGACTCTCCCTCACTTGATGAGCTTGGGTTTAGGATAGTTTGCATTTCGATCCCAACGTGGTATGAGCAGCGAACTGAGAACCTCCCATCCTTTGCAAAGTGTCATATCAATCTGTCTTGATTCAATTGTCGTGCCAGGCTAATTCAAAGGATAAGCTTAGTGTCTTCTGCACAAAAGGTGTTCCTAACCATCTCGATGTCCCACGATCCATCAACCTCGGCTAATAACTCATTAACCATCATGTCACCCGTCGCTTCATTGGGCCAAAACATAGGTTTGACGGATAAGGGTCTTGGTAGCCGCCGATCATGCCAAACCCAAAATGAGATTGCTATTGGTAACTCGTCATCTTGATCCTGCTAGCATGATATCACGACCCATAAGGATGCTGGACCAAGTGAACGATGGGTGGCTGCCTCTTTCGATATCTAAAAAGTTGGAATGCAGATAATATCAAGCCCGTAACACCTTCGCCAAAAGAGAGGAATCCTCGATAATGAGTCTCCAGCACTGTTTAGCCTAGGGATGCAAACAAGCTGAGCTGAGCTGAGCCTTGGCCTTTTTTCAGGCTCAAGCTCAAGCTCGAGCTAAATAGATCGAGCTCGAGCCCGACGAGTCAGGAAAAATAGGCTCGAGCTCAGGCTCGAGTCATGTTCGATCTCGGCTTAGCTCGGCTCATTTGGCTTGAATTTATGAGTAAATTATAGGTTCGAGCTCGGGCTCGAGCTCGAGTTTAAGTATTTTCAAATATTTTATTATGTTTGAGTTGGGCTCGAGCTCGAGCTCGAATTCGAAAATTAATATATTATTTATAATTATATATATAATTATATAAAAATAAAAATAAATATTAAAAAAATAAAGCTTGCGAGCCTACAAATAAGAACTACTTGGCTCGAGCTCGGCTCGACTTGAATTATTCGAATTCGAGCTCGAACCTTTGTCGAGCCGGCTCGTTAGGCTCACGAGCCAACTCGGTTCGTTTGCAGCCCTATTTTGGCCAACATAGATAGATTAAATGTAGAAGAAATCATTAAATGTAGTCACATAAATATCTAAATATTATAACAATATAATATAGGAAAAATTGCAAAATTGGTCCTTTAACTTTACCAGTTTGCGTTTTTAGTCCTCTAACTTTTGATTTTGCAAAAATACCCCATATATTTTGATCGTCTACCAATTGTAGTCCTAGGCAACCTAGATTTCCCTATTTCTGGTTAAAATGCCTATGAGGAGAGTGAAGTGTATGGAAAATTTGCAAAATTGGTTCTTTAACTTTACTCGTTTGGAATTTTTAGTCCTCTAACTTTTGATTTTGCAAAAATACCCAGTATTTTATGGTCGTCTGGCAATTTTAGTCCTAGGCAACCTGGATTTTCCTATTTCTGGTTTAAGGTATACCTTGCATATTCATAACATGCACTAGACCACATGTGTAACTTATTCGATGCACATATATAACATGCACTAGACCACTCAAACTATGACGAACTCTAATATCAACAATTATATTTCATATGGAAGAACAATCTTCAATCTGTTTCAACTTGGATAAGGGAGCAATGTAATCAACTTCTATGTAAAAATTAGTCCAACCTTTCCCCCTAGCCAAGGAAGCTGGAAGGGTAAATATGGAAATAATTGTTCGTCGCAAAAGGCGCGATCATGCCTTAAGGTCGGAAATTTCTACGCGGGAATAGAAGGCAGCCCTATTGATATGGCAAGAGTTCAACTTGAAAACAAATTCCCGTATTGCCTATGATTCCTAGGACTTTCCAAAACATTATCCTAGTCCTATTAGGAATTTAATCAAGGGTTAGAGTCCTATATATATATGATTGTATAGCGTTGTCTAGACATCTTTTATTCTAGTTTTAAGTTTTACTCTTTAATTGTCAGCTTTTATATTTTTATTGTTATTAAGGCCATGCGTAGCTAAACTTCTTTCTTTAGTTAATTGTTAATTCAAGCCAACGTTTAAATAAGGATTGTGAGATCTAATCGAAAATAGGGAATGCAGGTTGTCTAGGACTAAAATTGTCAGACTACCAAAATATACAGGATATTTTTGCAAAATCAAAAGTTAGAGAACTAAAAATCCCAAATGGGTAAAGTTAAAGGACCAATTTTACAAATTTTCCATACACATCACTCGCCACGTAGGCATTTTAACCGGAAAGAGGGAAGTCTAGGTTGCCTAGGACTAAAATTACTAGACAATCAAAAGATACGGGGTATTTTTGTAAAATCAAAAATTAGAGGACTAAAACCCCAAACAGGTAAAGTTAAGAGACCAATTTACTATTTTGCTATATAATATAATTATATATAGATATACATATATATGTGCACGTCAATTAATAGTTATATTATATCTATATATGTTTCCGTTTGTGTATGGGGATATATAATAGATATACATAATATAGATAATTATATATAGATATATATGCAAGCATATCTAGGCCTATATGTATATATATATAAACATGTAGAGATACATATATACTTATATCTATAGGTAATAAACAAATGAATATATATAAGTTAGTCCATATATAGGTTCATATATATACATATATATTTATACCTATAGAAAATAGATAAATTAATATATATATATATATATATAAAAGTTTGTATAAATATTGATATTGATTTGAATATTTTAATGTATACACTTCATATATATATAGATTTACACGATCGACATATGTGTGTATTATATAAAATTATATTTTAGTATATTATTCATATTTTATAGATATTTAGACTCTACAAAAATGTGGGTTTTTATTTATATTATCCATTTTTATTGAATTAATCTGTATGCCGTATACATATATATATATATGATTTCATAAAATTAGTAATAATAAATACATGAATTTGAAATTTCATTGCTAACGAAATGATCATGCTATTATGAGGCATGCATAATATTACACATTAATCCTAAACTTATGTATAAAATCACGTAGTTGAAATAAACCTCACAACACTTAGTACACAATTAATATTAATTTCACATAATTTATAATAATAACATAATAAGTTTTACCTGGTCGTCACATCCTTCCCCCTTAAAAGAAATTTCGTCCTCGAAATCTGTACAAGACTCAATTGAAGAGTTGTAAGTACTTTTCTTTGATTTCCGTTAAATGTTCCCAAGTAGTTTCTTCAATCCTGTGATATCTCCATAAAACTCGTATTGATGAAATAGTTTTATTTCTTAAGGCGTGTTCTTTGAATTCTATAATCTTGATCGGTTCTTCGACATATGTCAAGTCCTTATCGATCTCAAGGTTTCATAGCTCAAGATGTGCGGGGGATCCGGATGATATGTCTTAAGCATAGATACGTGAATTACATTATGAACTTCAGATAAAGCTTGGGGTAAGGCTAACTTATATGCAACCTTTCCCGCTTTAGCTAATATCTCAAATGGTCCAACGTATCGAGGGGAGAGTTCTCATTTCTTTCAGAATCTTAAAATTCCTTTCTTCGGTGAAGCTTTAAGGAATACATAGTTACCTACCTCAAACTCTAAGTCTTTCCGTCGTCTATCAGCATAACTCTTCTAACGACTTTGTGCAGTGGCCATACATTTCTAGATTATCTTAATAACTTCAGTAGTTTCGTGTACTAATAAAGGCCCTATAATCTTACTCTCACCAACCTCATTCCAACAAATCAGGGATCTACATTTTCGCCCATAAAGAGCTTCAAATGGGGCCATACCTATGGTAGCTTGGTAACTATTATTGTAGGCAAACTCCACTAGAGCTAGATGCCGATCCCAACTTCCTCCAAAGTCTAAAGTGCATGCTCTAAGCATATCCTCGAGGATTTGTATAATCAGTTCAGTTGCCCATCTGTTTGAAGATGAAATGCCGTACTAAAATTTAACATAGTGTCTAAGGCCTTTTGCAATCCTTGCCAGAACTTAAAAGTAAGCAGTGAATCTCTGTCTGAGACTATGCTTACCGAAATTCCTTGAAGTCTAATAATGTCATCTTATAGAGTTCGGCCATCTTATCCAAAGAATAGGTCCGAGAGAATGCAATAAAATTAGCGCTTTTTGTGAGTCTGTCTACTACTACCCATATTGCATCGTTGTCGTTTTGTGTTCAGGGTAATCCCACAACAAATTCCATAGTAATATGCTCCCATTTCCATTCTAGTATTGGTAAAGGCTGTAGGAGTCTGAAGGGCCTTTGATGACTAGCTTTGACTTGTTGGCAGGTTAAACATTTGGATACAAATTTAGTTATTTGTCTTTTCATACCAGGCCCCCAATATTGTCTTCGTATATCCTGATACATCTTATTGATTCTTGGATGAATTGTATATCTAGACTTGTGACTCTACTCCAGGATCTCTCTTTTTAGATCCTCGTTATCCGAAATACAAATTCGAATTCGAAATCTCAAGATTCCGTCAAATGATATTGTAAATTCTCTTCCTTTTCCATGATGAACTTCTTCCACTATCTGCTTAACCTTTTCGTCCTTTTCTTGGGCTTCTTGGATCTTTTGGACTAATGCAGGTTGGGCTTGTAGGTATGAAAATAAAATTTCGGATTTCTTTTCCTCGGGACTCCAACTAACAACATCTTCTAATAATTTCCATTCACGGATCACTAAACAAGTGAGATTGGCTTTTCGGTTTAATGCGTAGGCTACGCCATTAGCCTTTCCTTGGATGGTATTAAATATTACAATTGAAATCAGCTAGCATCTCAATCTACTTTCGTTGTCTCATATTTAACTCCTTTTTTGAAAATAGGTACTTGAGGCTTTTTTGGTCAGTAAACACTTCAAAGGATGTTCCATATAAATAGTGTCTCCATTTCTTAAGAACAAACACAATGGCTGTCGGTTCTATATTGTGTGTGCGGTAATTATCCTTGTATGGTTTCTTTTACGTGAGGCGTAGGTTACCACTTTACCATTCTACATAAGTACACACCCGAGACCTTCTTTAGAAGCATCTGTATATATTATGAATCCATCATTTCCATATCGTAATGCTAGTATTGGGGTAGTGATTAATCGCCTTTTCAGTTCTTGAAAACTATTTTCGCATTGATTGTCCCATACAAATCATACTTTAGACTGAGTTAATCATGTTAAGGGATAAGCAACTTTTCAGAAATTCTTGATAAACCATCGGTAATATCTAGCCAGACCTAGGAAACTTCATATTTCTGTAACGCTTGAGGGTTGTTTCCATTCCGTGACTACTTTCACCTTTTTGGGATCCATCGAGATTCATTTTTCTGATACAATATGTTCGAGAAATCCTACTTGCTCCAGTCAAAATTCACACTTACTGAATTTGGCATAAAGTCTCCTTTTTCTCAGGGTTTGAAGAACTATTCTTAAATGTTCCTCATGATCTTCTTTAAACTTGGAATATACTAGTATGTCGTCTATAAAAATCACGATGAATTGGTCTAGGTACGATTGAAATACTCGATTCATTAAATCCATGAAGGTTGTAGGTGTGTTAGTCAATCCGAAAGGCATGACTACAAACTCGTAATGACCGTATCTAGTGTTGAGGGCGGTCTTAGGAATGTCTTCCTCTCGAATTCTCACTTGATAGTAACCAAACTTCAAATCCAACTTAGAATAAACTGAAGCGCCTTGTAGTTGGTCAAATAATTCATTGATATTGGGAAGAGGGTATTTATTCTTGATAGTAACTTTGTTAAGGGGACGGTAGTCAATACAAAGCCGCCGCACTCCATCTTTCTTTTTAACGAACAAAACCAAGGCTCCCTGCGAAGACGAACTAGGTTGTATAAAGCCTTTCTCTAGTAATTCTTGTAGTTGGGTTTTAATCTCTTTTAACTCAGCTGGTGCCATTCGGTGTGGACTTCTGGAGATTGGCTTTGTTCCAGGTAATAATTCAATCACAAAATTGACTTTTTGAGGTAGAGGTAAATCCTTTAAATCATTGAGAAACCAAGTCTTTTACTACTAGGATGTCTTCTATTCTCTTCTTATCTTCGGGTTTATTTAAGACATAGGCTGAAAATGCTTGATGCCCCCTTTTGAGCAGTTGATGGGCTTGTAGGGAGGAGATAAGGGGTATTGGAAGCAAAGGTTTGTTCCCGACTATTTCAACGATGGACTGATTTGGGAAGCATAGTCGTAGGGTTTTATTATAACAATCTACTTGAGCATAGTGAGACGCTAACTAGTCCATTCCTAAGATAACATCAAAATCCTTTATAGGTAACAAGATCAAGTTGGCACTCATCACTCGATCTCCTATCCTTATCTCACAACCTTTATACACTAAGTCCGTTTTCCATGAGTTTCCAAGGGGTGTTGACACTTCTAATTTATATGATAAGACTTCGGGCTGAACCTTTAGACTAGAAGAGAAATTCGAAGATATATACGAATGGGTAGATCCAGGATCTATTAATACTTTAGCAAAATGTTGGCAAATGAAAAGCGTACCATCCACTATCGTAGGTTTTTCTATTTCAGCTTAACTTATTGCAAAAACATTTCCTTGTACCCTGGGTTTTCCTCCTCTATTCCCTTTCTCCTTAATGGTCCTTATTGAGTTTGACACTTGAGTGGTACTGATCTGAGGGCAATTTGAGATATAATGTCCGCTATTCCCATACCTAGGGCACTTCTTTGCCTTGTGCCAACACTGATCCGCTGTGTGATTGGGTTTTCCACAGTGGCTACAACTAATGTTCCCTCGGATTAGAGGTCTATTAAAATTACCCTTATTGCCTTGAGTGTCAAATCTTGCCATCCTATTAAGAAAAGTGGATATCTTAGGGAGAAAGGGATAGAGGGGATGAATTTGAGAGGGAGAGAAAGAGAAAAATGAGTTTCATCTTATTTATAAAACTTTATTATGTGTAATAGGGTCATAATGGTAATTAAGAATTATAGTAATCATTAGGTTCATCCTACTAAGTCTTCCTAATTAATATATCCATCCAACTAATGGATCCTAAGTCTTCTTAGGGGATACTCTACATGGATGCATCAATACCTAAGTAAATAGAATGATTCCAAGTAGAAGAAATCATTAAATGTAGAACATAAATATCTAAATATTATAACAATATAATATAGGCAAAATTGCAAAATAGAAAAATTGGTCCTTTAACTTTACCCGTTTGGGTTTTTAGTCCTCTAACTTTTGATTTTGCAAAAACTCGCCACGTAGGCATTTTAATCGGAAAGAGGGAAGTCCAAGTTGTCTAGGACTAAAATTGCCAGATGATCTAAAAATATGGGGTATATTTGCGAAATCAAAAGTTAGAGGACTAAAACCCCAAACAGGTAAAGTTAAAGGATCAATTTTGCAATTTTGCCATATAATATAATTATTTATAGATATACATATATATGTTCACATCAATTAATAGTTATATTATATCTATATATGTGTCCGTGTTTGTGTGTGTGGATATAGAATAGATATACATAATATAGATAATTATATATAGATATATATATATATATATATGCAAGCATATCTAGGCCTATATATATATATAAACACGTAGATATACATATATACTTATATCTACAGGTAATGAACAAATGAATATATATAAGTTAGTACATCTATAGGTTCATATATATATATATATATTTATACCTTTAGAAAATAGACAAATTAATATATATATATATATATAAGTTTGTATAAATATTGATATTGATTTGAATATGTTAATATATACACTTCATATATATATATAGATTTACACAATAGACATATATGTGTATTATAAAATTATATTTTAGTATATTATTCATATTTTATAGATATTTAGACTCTATAAAAATGTGGGTTTGTATTTATATTATCCATTTTTATGGAATTAATCTATATCCCGTATACATATATATATATATATGATTTTCGAAAATTAGTAATAGTAAATACATAAATTTGAAATTTCATTCCTAACGAAATGATAATGCTATTATGAGGCTTGCACAATATTACACATTAATCCTAAACTTATATATAAAATCACCTAGTTGAAATAAATCTCACAACACCTGGTACTCAATTAATATTAATTTCACATAATTTATAATAATAACATAATAAGTTTTGCCGGGTCGTCACAGACCTTCAGGCGATACCCGCGTATGCCATGGGTTGCTTCCTTCTCCTATCTCTTTTGTGAGGGAGCTGCAAATGACGATTGCGCGGTTTTGGTGGGATAGTGGGGAGATGGACAAGATTAACTGGCTAACTTGTAGGATGCTTTGTTTTGTGAAAGGAGATGGAAGATTCGGATTATAGAATTGCAAAACTTTTGTCCTGGCAATACTAGCTATGCAGGTGTGGCGCATTGTCAGGAGGCCTATCTTTTTGCTTAGCTAGGTTGTGTATAAATTGTTATTTGCAAGACTTGAACTTTTTCCAAGCAAAGCAGGGTGGGGCTTCTTCGTTCACTTGACAGAGTAGTCTCGAAAGTTCGATCATTTTCATTAGGGAATCGAGATGGAGAGTAGGAACGTGTGAATCTAGTCATATGCCAAGATAGATGGATCCCAAGGCTGATCACTTTCTTGCTTACAGGGAATAATGCCGCATAAAATGGCCTCATTTGGGTTAATTCGCTCTGGAGGGATACAAGCGAGTGGGATGAGGCTATGGTTTGAGATATTTTTCCCCTAAGAAGAAGCAGATAGGATACTAACGATGCCATTAGGCGATGGGCTGATGTCGGATATGATTACATGGTATTTTGTGAGGAGGGCGAATTCATGACATGGAGTGCATACCATGTTGCACTCAACTTGTTCACAGCAGCATGCACTTTCTTATCGGGTGGTTTGAACAATGGCCTATGGGGAAGCATTTGGGGGTGCTAATGTTTTTCCTAAGGTAAGAATGTTTGCTTGGCATTTTACCTTGGGCATTTTACCGATAGCAAGCCATTGATTTGTGGGATAGACATCAGTTGGCATAGCTTGGGTGGGGAGGGGAGGGGGGGAGTGATTAAAGAACTTGGCCAGATGGAGGTT
Organism: Petrea volubilis; assembly: GCA_026212405.1. NCBI lineage: Eukaryota > Viridiplantae > Streptophyta > Magnoliopsida > Lamiales > Verbenaceae > Petrea > Petrea volubilis. The sequence goes on from CM047880.1 coordinate 8,061,595, forward strand.
GGTAAGTTCTTTACTATTCTTTAGGCCACGTAGTATAATTGGAACAGGAAGTGGCATGGCGAGGCAAGGTCCCGCCGATATGAGGTAGTTGTGACATCCCGATTTTTTGGTCGGGTAACGATATAAAAACCGGTTCTTATGATATGCGTGCATGATTAGTTATATTTCATGTTTTATATGCATATTTTATACGATCCGTATTTTATATGTGAATTATGTGGTGTGGTAATTATGTTTATCAAAAACAATCGAATTTATAATACATATATAAATCGAGAAATATATATAAGTATATACATGTGTTTTCAAAAATTACAACTTATTAATTTATTTGCAATAAAGTCATATGCATAAATATATTTATATTTCGAAAATATACCTATTTATACATGTAATTTCGAATTTATACGTATATATTATATAAAAGGTCTTTTTTTTATCATATATATGCATATACTTATCCAAAAATGTCATTTTTTCTTACCTCATGCCATTTTCTCCTAATAAATGTTCTTAGATGGTAAGATCTTGATAAGATTCTTGATAAACATAACAAATTGGATAACTACAAAATATCTTATCCTATCTTATCCCTATCCTATCTTATCTATACCCTATCTTATCCTATCTTATCTTATCTTATCTTATCCTATCTTATCCTATTTTATTTTATCATATCCTAGCTTATCCTATCTTATTCTATCTTATCTTGTTTTGTCTTATCTTCTATGCATTTATTATAAATTGACCTTATAATATAAAAATCATATTTCTTGCCCTAAACTCTATAAAAAGGGGCCATTGTCTTCATTTTTCCACTCGCACACAAAAATCCTGCCTAAAACACACACACCCGCACTCACTCCACTCTCAACACACAAAACACTCTCTTTTTATAGTATATCTTCCACACACATATACGTATCAATAAATCCTTCTTTTTTCATACATATACACCGATTAGCCTTCATATATCTCCCTATTTCTTCAAACACGTTTAAAAAGGAGGATGCTAAGTCGATCTAGTCAAACCAAGTCTATAAACTTGATAAACTCCTTAGGTGAGTGCCTTTTACCTTTCTTGCTGGGGCATTGAACTATATGTTATAAGTATTATTCGTATGGCTTATCCTGTTGATTTATGCTATCCAAATCTTTTGAAATTATATCTTAATCTCTACGTTCTGAAAAAAAGTATTTTTTTGAATTATAAGTTAAGTTATGCCTAAAAAGTATTGTAGTTGTTTCAAACTAATTTGTTGACACCTTTGGGATATCATGTATTAATTATGTTTTAATGTATTCTTGGTGTTGAAATAAGCTATTGCTTTATTAAAAGTTTGTGAGCCATTTTGTCTTGATATGATCTATGGACACCCTTGGGGACGCCCTTGGGAAGTTTGGGCCCAGGTACATATGGGTAGGGTATATCGGGCGGAATGGACCGTCGATAGAACCTTCTTATGTGATACCATTCTGTTAGACCTGATTCCTACATACAGGTGGAGGTTAATTGTAGTAGGGATTGGCTCGGTGTATTGCATAGGCACGTGGTACACCTATTGTTTACCATTTACTGTTGTCAAGGTCGCTCCTTGACACAAAGGGGAGGCATAAGGATTTTATGATATGTTTATCTATTTTGGGCAGTTCTCTTGATAGCCACATTAGAAGCCTAAAAGCACAATGTCTATATATCCTAATCCTTTCTATGCATTATATTTGAATTGTGATAATTATTGGAGTTATGCAATGGATATGTGGAATTATAAGGGGATTAAGTGGAGAACCGTATGTTATACTTGAGTTCGGGATACACTAACTCGCTTTAGAAGAAGAAGAAGAAGAAAAAAATTACGAAGAAAAATGAAGGGAAAAAAAGAAAAAAAAAGAAAAAAAAGAAAAAAAAAATAGATGGAAGAAAGAGCGAGTTAGCACTCTCAAACGTATAATGACAAGAAAAATACATTGAGAGTGATGGTTTTTGAATAAGTTTGGGGAGAATGAAGGCACGAATAATGCTCCAAACATTTCAAGTTGTCTAATTTAACTAAATTGGGTGCATGAGCTAATTACTCTTCCATATTTCCCTACCTTTTACCCAAGCCCTACATTACAAACTTAATAAAGTCCTATCGATCCCCGATTTATCATCATATATATTAGCGGAGATAAGAATGCAAAAATGATTTATGGAGTCCATTTTTTGAGCCTATTTCATGAATATAAATTGATTGGGATTGTTGGTGATTGTTGCTCTTGATCATAACATACATGATAATACGGGGGATACTTGATAATGATAATTATTTGTAAAGTGTACATGAAATTTTGTTTGTTTGCACATTGAACCAATGACATAGTGGTTAATAGTTTCTAAGAAATATAATGGACTTTTGCTTTGGTACGTGGTGTTCCAAGAATGAGCTTCGATTGTGTTCAGTCCTTTGTGTTGTAAATTTTTAGTTGCTTGAGGTCAAGCAATATTTAACTTTGAGGGGGGGGGGGTTGATAAAGCCGTAATTCTACTTGATTTTTATGTTTATTTTGTCAGACTAATCATGTATTTTTCTTTATTTGAGCCTTATTATGCCTAAATTTGAGTTAAATTGTTATTTTGTAGGTGAGATGGGAAAAATACCATAAAGGGCATGAGAAGTGGAAGTCAAGAGTTGGATATTTACACAAGATATCTTGAGTATCAACCCGATTCAGGCCATTTAGAGAAGAAACGAGTTTGTATGAATGAGTACATATGCAAAATATTTCAAGTATGTACCCATTTTCAGTCATTAGGGAGACAAACGAACTTGTAAGTTTGGGTACATACCCAAAATATTTTGGGTACATATTCAAAGTCCATGAAAGCAATTAAAAACCTTCCTTGTTTGATTAGGGCTCTGAATAGAAAGGCAATTCTAGGCATTTTTCTGCCCCTTTTAAGTCTAGATACAATCACACAACTGAGAATCACGTTTTGGTAACTAGGTTTTAGAGAAAAATAAAAGAACTCTTTCAATTTTCATCTATTTTGCATCTATCAACACTTCTTCCAACTTATAACAGTTGTTGTCCGCCATCTTCAAGCCGTGGAGAGGCTTCTTGGATATCATCTTTGGAAGTCTCTGAGATAGAATCTTCATCGACTGTGACATGATTACATATATGTGCTTATCCAATCGTATCATCATCAAAGTGCACACTTCGAGCATAGTTGTTAGAGACTCTAGACATTTGGTATGCAACGGTCCATCTTAGCGTTCCATTTGCTTTCATGATCGGGCATAACATCAACTTCCATCCCCAGCTACTTGCTATCTATATAAAACCAACATTAACTAACTTTCTCAATTTCTTTATAGATTGATGAGAAGCTATTGTCTTTGGCTCCTCGATAGCACTTGCATAATAGGAAATGACTTCTACTTCATTGTTGCCTAAAGCATCTTTGTTTGACGGATGAGAATGGTTAATGATACATTGCTTCACCCTCACTCCTCCATTCAAAGAAATAAGCAACAATGAGGATTTTCTTCCACGTGTTTGAGACAAGTGAATGAGTTGTTCTTCTTTCGGTGTTTCTAGCAAATAATAAGCATCCTCATGGTTTTGCTCTCCTTGTTGCCGGCAATTTGCCATCCCCAAGTCGGTCAAACACTAGAAGATGACTATTGTAGAACCTATCATATATCGGTGGTCTCTAATTGATAGAACAAGTGTTTTGAATATGGAAGTAAGAGCACTTGGAGTGCTTAGATGATCACTTTTCTCTGATGACCACTTTTCTCTTCCCTTTCTTCTTTTTATCTTTTATTTCTACAATGTGTTGGACATTGGCACACTTATCTTTCTTGGAAACTTATATTCTGATTGGTTCTTCTAGTGCATATCCTAAACTGGCTCTTGGTTGATCAACATGAAATCCTTGTTCTCTCAGTTTTTGCTGTACCTTGTTGACTTCATGGATCTGTTTGCTAGTCAACGTAGGTTCTACTCTGCCTAAGCCAAATGGGTTTGAAAAATTATAACTAGGCTTTTCTAGTAGTGTATAAGCTTCAGGAGTAATTGGCCCCTACAGATTTCCTTGCAAACTCCCTGTAGAACGGGCGGTGCTGGGTTTCATCCAGTAATAGACAAGGTCAGTTCTGACATAAAAATTTTACAGTCGACTGGGTTGTTTACACTCCTTTTTTTCTTATCACTTGTTTAGCAACTTGGAGGATAAGACTTAACATACACCACGTATTTAACATTTAACAATTTTGTCTCCCAAAATCCCCCAAAATTCATCCACCCCTTTTTTAAAACTGAAAATGTAGGTTATTTTCTTGTATTATATATATAATTAGGGAGTGAAATAATATCTAGGGGTAGAAAATACAATTTACTCATTTCTTAGGGGTTTGAGGGCATAAATCCGAAACTTCATAATTAATTTAGAAAATTTCCAAAATATGAAATTTAATCTTTATAAATCTGAAATTATAGGTATATTTCCCAGAAATGAAAAATGTTTTATTCATATTTTGGAAAATTGCAATCTAGGACATAGAAAGTTTGAAAATTGTGTTCGAATGTCAAAGTCGTCTAAAATTTGAAAAATCATGTAAGTTATTCAAAATTGCATCTTCTCCATGCATAAAAATCTAGAATACTAATTTATATTATTTTTGAAAACTAATGAGTATTTAATAGATGAATTTTCCAAGAATGGTAATCAAAATTCGAAAATTAGTACTTTTCCGTTCAAATTGTACATTAATCTCAAAATCAAACTAAAATGTGAAAATAACAAGTAATAATAATAGTTTCAAGAAGCATAAGATTTCATATCAATTATTTAAATAATATGGAATACCGGGTCATTACAAGATTAGCAGCCTTAATTCACACATAAACAATGTTAAAGAGGTCTAAAAGTGATTGATTTGTCTATTTGCAATCATATAACAATCAAGTGTGGTTGAACTCGTGTTTATTTTGATCGTTTTTGACCTTAACAAGCCAAATTAGAAGGATTTGGCATGGATAACACGTTTTACACCCTCTTTTAGCCACAAAAAGGGTTTAATAAAGCTAGATTAGCCACCTTAATTCACATTTAAACAATGTTAATGAGCTCTTAAAGTGCTTGTTTTGGTCTATTTGCAATCATATAACACTCAAGTGTGGTTCAACTTATGTTTGCTTTCATTGTTTTAGGCTTTCACAACTCAAAACAAACTGGATTTGGTGCGGATAACTTGTTTTTCACGCTTTTTAAGCCACAAAAAGTGTGAAACGAAGCTAGATTAGCTGCCTTAGTTTACATTTAAACAATGTTAATGAGGTCTTAAAGGGGTTGTTTTGGTCCATTTGCAATCATATAACGCTATGGTGTTGTTTAACTCGTGTTTGCTTTCATCATTTTAGGCTATAATAGCCTAAAACGGATGGATTTGGTATGGATAACTCGTTTCTCACGCTATTTAAGCCATTATGATATGACCCAAAGACAAAAAGCCTAGATGAAATACCTTGAAAAGAGCCTTGAATGTCTAGTTGAGGCCTAGGATTCCCACAAGCCAAGCCTACCACAAAAGGCCCAAGACAGGACGTTGGGCCTTAGCAGCAGCCCAACTGTCCCTGTTAGCCTCGTCTAGATAAAACCTAGCCCGGCCTTCATCCTCTATAAAGAAGACCAAGTGAATTTGAACCACTAATAAGATCACATAGAAAAAGGTCTAAGCCCTTATCTGTTTAACTGCCCACGCGTACAAGAGATACCATTTATCCTTACATCCTAACTAACTTAGAGATATGAGGAACCACCCTCCAACTGACTCCCAGAAAATCTGGCCTCTCTGATTCGTATAAAGGCACCCTAATGATTCCTTGGGTCAAGTGGTTTCATGCCACTCGTATAAAAAGATCTACCACCCCTCACTTGTGTAAACAAGTTATAACTTAAACTCTCTCTAATCTCATTGAACTTCTATAAGCTCACAAATTAAGGACACTACAATCGAAAAATTATTCACTTACACGCAGGATTCCCCTACTGTCCTTCCTGCCTTGTTTATATTATATTGCAATATTTTTTGTTTTATTTTCTTGTTAAGGCACATACTTATTTAATTCAATGGAGTCCTAACACTTTTCTATAGATTAGGTCCTCCTAAAGTAGCAAGCTCTTCCTCAAAAAATATGTTTCCTGAGGATTTCCCAACACTCAACTATTACCTCCTACAAATTTTCTGGGCTGCCAAAATTTGGTATGCATCAGTTGGCGTTGTCTGTGGGAACTTGAGCCAAAGTTGTAAGAGAATCCTATCCAAACCTTAATTGAGTATCAAATCTAAGAAACAATCCCCATGGCCAGCGAGGCTAATACTAACTCAAGCCAAAGTTGAGACTCCTACTGTTCAAACCTTGGGAGTGCCCACTCTTGCTTCTATTTGCATTGACTCGCTCCCACTGTCATCAAGTGCTCCCCTATCAAAAGGTCTCCAGAAACTTTCAAGTACCTTTATTGTAAGCATGCCTCCTATCAAGGTGCCACCCTCTATGGGTCTGGTGTATTGGCCCTCGGAGGCTTGACTATAGGGAGGACTTATGTCATCCCTCAAACAAGTCATTTCCCGATGACCAACCCTACTACATCTTCCCAAACTAGTCATGAGGAATTTAACTACATTATCAAAGAGGCCATTCTTAACAACATCATGAGGGTCCTACCTCTCTTTCATGAGGGGGCACCCGCTGACCTTCCTCCAACAAGCAATCCTATTAGCCCAGCGGTCATGGCTAAGAACCTTCTCCCAGGCATGAGCACTTCCAATCTCCCGACATATGATGAGACCACATATCCCTAGGAACACCTGGTGGAATTTAAGAGTCAAGCCTGACTTTATTGGTATACAAATGAATTCAAATGTATGGTCTTTGACACCAACCTAGTCAAGAGAGCCCATAAATGGTTCTCCCAACTTCCTGGTTCATTAAATGTTTTGAGGGCCTCAGACAAGCGTTCCTCTGTTAGTTTGTGAGCAACAAGAACTATAAGAAACCCATCATGAGTGTCTTCCAAGTTAGACAGGGTAACAGGGAAACCTTAACCACCCTCCAAGTATCGGATGCCAGTTATGAACTACTCTCTGGTGCGTTTTACTAATCTCTAGCCAAAAGGTTGGCCCCCATATGCGAAGTCCTCATCTAAAGGGTTGAGAATGCATGCATATGTAGAAATCCCTAGTGGGACCACCCTCTGATTAGGACCAAAAGTGCAATGAAGCCGGAGGTTCCTTAGGAGCTTCTAAAAAAGCTAGGGGCCCTTCTTAGTGCACACCTTTGAGGACTACCTTAGCCTAAGTCTTCCTGCAGATTCAAGAGAACTATAGGCATGACACGAATGAGTGTTAGCTCCTCCAAATGAGATCGAAAGACTCATTAAGCCTGGAAATCTCTAAGATCTCAAATGTAGAGATTTGGAACAAGGATTAGAACTATTCTCAAAAAAACCCCTCAGAAGGAAACCTATCTAAGCGAGCGAAATCCAAAAAAAATGTCTAAAGGGGGCAAAGACCTCCCAGCATAGAAGGCTTCCTAAGAAGAATTTGATGCCTCTAAGAAATCCACAGAAAGCGATGACCCTCTTCACAAAGGTGTTATTCATATGATCACAAGACAACCCATCGATGGGACACCCACAATGCTAGGAAGGCTCATGCTAGGGCCCTCCATTGCATGAAGGCTAGTCCCACCATCCTAAAAGTGGAAAGTAAGGTGACTACGCCTACCATCCAATTTGGTCTGAAAGGCTAAGATGGGATCTACATCCCTTATCATGATGCCCTTGTCATCTCTGGATGTCATAGCCAACTATGACGTACAATGAGTTTTCGTTGACAATGGTAGCTCTACCAACATCCTCTATTATAAAGCCTTGAAATAAATAGAATTAGAAGGAGTACAATTAAAACATGTGGAACCCCTCCTACAAGGCTTCGTAAGGGAGGCCATCCAATCTAAAGGTCAAGATACATTTCCCCTAACCTTTGGGATGGGGTTCCACAAGAAAACCTTGATAACGTCCTTCCTAGTAGTGGACGCTCCATCCGCATGCAACATCATATTAGGCAAACCAATGTTGAATGCCTTTTAGGCCGTACTATCTACCTATCTCATGAAAAATAAATTCCCGGTAGACAAGGGAATTGGAGAAGTCATGGGAGATCAACTCTCCTTGAGAAAATGCTATGTGAAATCCAAGAAGCACAAAAGGAAAAAAGATTCCACTAGGAAACTTCACAAAGCTCCTGCACAGCAAGAGGATACCACTGTCCTAACTGTGTAGAAAGCCACCAAGGTGCCTCCTCCATAAGAGGATAGCCCACCATAGGATTCCCACACTCCCAGCAAAAAACCTTTGAGAAAGAATTTCCTAAGGGTTCCCACACCAAACGTGTCTGGAAGAACGAAATACCTCCTTTGCCTAGCAAGGAAGTTAAGGAGCCTGGCACTTGACCTAGAAAGTAACCCATTGAGGAACTACTCACTATTGAATTTATCCCCGAAGATTTCTCTTGAACTACTGGAATAGGGTCTCGACTGGAAGAAGGAATCGCTAATGACCTAGTGGCCTTTCTCCAGAGAAACACAGATGTCTTTGCATGGTCTCCCAAAAACCTCGTAGACATCAATCCAGAAGTGGTAGTGCACCACATGAATGTAGACCCTTCCATCAAACTTGTCAAGCAAAAGAAAAAGCACTTTGGTCCTAAAAAGAATCAAATCTTCCAAGCCCAAATTGATAAGATTTTAGAAGCCAAGCACATTTGAGAAATCCAATTTCCTGAGTGGCTTTCCAATATTGTCTTAGTCCCCTAAAGGTGGAGACAAGCGGAGAGTCTGTGCGGATTTTTGCCACCTTTATGAGGTGCCACCTTTATTTTCCGCTGCCCTGTATTGATTAACTAATGGATTCTACCTCCGGGTGTGAACTCCTTAGCCTAATGGGTGCCTCTCAAGGGTACCATCAAATCCCCCTAGATCCTATCGATCAGAAGGGGGTTAGCCTCATTACATCAGGAGGATATACTATTATATAGTAATGCCCTTCGACCTTAAGAATGGAGGCGCAACCTATCAATGATTGCTAGGTAGGATGTTCAAAGATCAAATTGGACGTAATATGGAAGTATACATTGATAATATACTTGTAAAAAGCAAAAAGGTTGTTGCTCACATTAGTAACTTGGTGGAAACCTTCCAAGTCCTTCAATAGTATCACATGAAACTTAACCCCCTCAAGTGCTCCTTTGGAGTTAGAGGAGAGTGCTCACAGAACGTGGGATCGAAGTAAAACCTACTAGAATCAAAGTCATTCGAGAAAGAAAGTCTCCATCAAACCTACATGGGGTCCAATGCCTCCCTAGGCCCATTTATTTTCAACCTTGCCAATAAATGCCATCATTTCTTTAAGATCTTGAAGAAGGCTACTCCATTCGAATGGAACGAGGATTGCCAAAAGGCCTTTGAAGCCTTGAAGTAATACCTCAATGAGCTTCCTCTTTTGGTTAAACCTATATCAGAGGAGCCTCTTTACATCTATCTCTCAATCACAGGACATTTTTTAAACTCGATCATCCTTAAGGAACACGTAAGCATTCAAAACCCTATGTACTATGTGAGCAAAAAGCTCTAAGGAGTTGAACAATGCTTTTCCAAAATAGAGAATGTAGCCCTATCCCCAGTAGTTGTTGCACGAAGGCTCTATCCTTACTTTCTCTAGCACTCTATAGCAGTTGGCACAAACCACCCCCTCCGCTAGGTCTTAGGGAAACCCGAGGTCTCTCATAGGCTCATCTAACAGGCTATGAAATTGGGAGAATTTGACATCTCCCATGTTCCCAGGACTATCATCAATGCTTAGGCATTGGCAAACTTTGTATCTGAAAAGACATTACCTTCCACACCTAAGGACGAATGCCCATGGGTTCTCTATGCGGATGGATCTTCCATCTACACCGAAAGTAGTGCACAGTGTTGTACAAAACTAGTCTTGAAGGGGACGGATTTGAATTTTCCATACTGTTTGAATTCAAAGCCTCTAATAACAAGGCTGAATACGAGGCACTCATTGTTGGAATGCCAGTTGGCCCCTGGAAGTCGGTTCCTGAAACCTAATATCCTATATGGATTCCCAGTTAGTAGCTTGCCAAGTGGAAGGCTGCTACGAGGCCCGTAGGAATATTGGGCTTGCGTTAGAGATCTAAGCCTATCTTTGATGCATTTGGTGTGGGCCTTAGTCTTTAGGTCTTCTTATAATTATTGGGCCTCATGGATTGATTTTTAGGGGGTATCAATAATAATTATAATAATAATAATGAAAAATCAATCACTTTGATATGAAGGATTTACTTATTTTTGACCCCAATTACATGTGCCATGTGTAGTTTGTATAGCTCCATGCTTAGATCACTAAGCACACTTTCACTAATTTTGTTGGACCAAAATACCTATCACTTTGTACACCTCCACTATTTTTCTTGGACCAAAACACCTATAACTAAGTATACTTACGCTTTTTTATTGGACCAAAACACCTATAAGTACGCCTTCCCAAATTTTATTGCACCAAAATACCGATAACTAAGTATACTTACACTCTTTTTATTGGACCAAAACACATATGCTAAACCCTACTATAACAATTAGCATGTGCACAAGAGTTTATATATATATACAAACGCATGAGTGTTAGCACTAGGTCTATGCAAACAAAACAAATGAGATCTGCGCCTTCTCTTTCCTTTTTTCTTTTTTTTCTCTTATGCATTTATCAATCCCTAGCTAGGTAGTCATTTACCATTTCTTTTAAATATGTTTGTTGTATGTGTATATATATATATATATACATATATATATGTGTATGTGCGATACAAAAATGAACATAAATCGAAAGAAAAAATAAAATGACACAAGGATTTACGTGGTTCACCCAGAGAGAGATTTTTTACTATCTTTAAAGAGGTACAAAATGGAGTCACAATGGTGCTCTCAAAACTCTCTAGAACCACTCTAAAATCAGCTGTAAAAGTTACATAGGAACCACCGACAAAGTAGTGTTATAGTAGGGTTTAAGTTCTGCAACCGCCAAAAAATTGTCTGTGTGCAGGCTCGCAAATTTTGTGCGAACATGCGCAAAGTGTTCTGCCCAATCTGTGCAAGTGCGCAGAAAAATATCGCAATTGCGTAAATGGTTCTGCCCAAAATTGGACTTGTTGGAGCCATACACAACAAATCTCCACCTTGGCTCTACAAAGTCCAACTTTCAACAACCTCAAATACAAAACAAAATAGCAATTTTCATCTCTATCTCTCCACCAAAACCTCAAAGAGTAACCAATCAAAAATAACAAACTTGCACCGAATCCAAGCAATGCTTGAATTTGTGCATAGGCAATGGCTTCATCATCATGTCAGCTGGATTATCTTTGGTGGCTATCTTGGTAACACAAACTTCACCATTAGATATATAATCACAAACAAAATGATACCAAATATCAATGTGTTTGGTCCTCTCGTGAAACATCAGATTTTGTGTGAGATGGATTGCACTCTAACTATCACAGAATACGTTAGCAACCTCCACTTTGATTCCCAAACTCTGAACTAAACCTTTCAACCACAAAGCTTCCTTAATAGCCTCATTGATTGCCATATACTCTGCCTCTTTAGTTGATTAGGCAACCATAGGCTGATTGCCTTCCAGCTAATAGTACCTCCATACAAAGTAAAAATATATACAATGAGGGAATGTCTTTTATCTAAATCCCCAGCAAAATCAGAATCAACATAGCCAACAACTCCACCTCCAGACGAACTTCCCGAACTATCAAATAGAAGCCCCAAGCGAGATGTACCTTTCAGGTATCTTAAAATCCACTTATCAGCTAACCAATGCCTTTTACCGGGATATACTGTAACGACCCGGTAAATCCTTTATTTAACTATTTTATATTATACAAGTTTTATATGATTATTTTGTGAGTTATTGTTTTCTAGAGATTATTCTTTCAAAATATGATTTTTATTTGCGAACAAATGAGCATATTACTACATAAATATTGATAAAATATTATAAATTCCAAATATTCTTAAAATTTCATGAATTTAATCTTTCTAAACTCCCAGAATTATTTAATATATTATTTTCACCTTTTACCTATTTTCCCTAGAATTTTTAGTAATTTTCGAAAAACATTGTCTTTAAGTTCTTAATTTGAAATATAATTTTTAAAATGCTTAATTATTATCAAAAAAATGAAAATGATAATATAAATAAATATTTTAGATTTTATTTGACTTATAAAAATTAATTTTTGAATTTTTAGAATTTTATTTCTATTTTTGGGCAATTTTCGAAAAATTGGCAAAACAAGGGGTATTTTGGTCTTTTCACCTCTCCAACCCCAAATTTCGTTTTTCCTGAGAAATAAGCAATAAAATACTTAATAAATAAGAGTTTCAGATTATATAGGTTTTTGTTTGATTTTAGTTGATTTTATTTTATATTTTATCAAAATATCTTCACTAATACATACTCTTGAACCTCATATACATAAATAACTATATATTAGTGGTGATGTACATGGCTACATATCCACACACACACATACCCACATACATATACATGGTATTTAGTGAAAATAGGTGTAGGCATACATAACCATGTATAATGTATGGAAGAGGTATTTAGTTGAATTTAATAAATGGATATTTGTGTCTAATACTTAGAAAATAATTACACAAGACCATATACACCACAATCCTCATTTTTTCAGCCATTTCCAGCCCAAAACCGTGCACTCTCTCTTGCTCTTACACTCTCTTTCATTTTTTCCTCAAACACTTCACTCTCTCCAAGTCAATACACCACTTTGAAGGACTAAGGTAGGAACTCTTCTTTATACCTTAAGCAGAGGATTTTTCTTCTTCTTCTTGAGGAGATTAGGCAAGCTTCCATACTCTTGTGCCCAAGCAATGTAAAAGAACAAGCTTGAATGGCCTAGAGTGAGAGCTTTTGCCAAACATGCCTCCAAGTTGAGGGTTTTAGTTATGTTGCTATCTTCATGTTACTTTATAGTTAATTTTATCATGTTTAACTCTTGTTGGGAGGAAGTTGAAGGATGGATAGAATTATGAGCATGATCTTGAAGATCTTATGTGACTAGTATGCTTATTTGGAGTTCTATGTGCTTACTATGCTTTCCTGGAAAACTATGTGATTATTGTGCCTTTTTACAATAATATGGCATTCTTATGTTTTATTTGGATTATTATGTGAGTTCTATGCTTTATATGAGATAGTATGAGACCATGATTCTTTAAATGAGCTAGTAGGGGAATATCCTATGTTGCCTTGAAAGTAATTGTGAAGAAAGCTCCATATATCTATTTATTGTACTTTATTGTATAGTTTTATGCCTACTTTGATGATTATAGAGATATATATATATATATATCTATGTACGTATATATATAGATATAAATATTTAAAGTATTGTTATCTATTCATTTAGCTAATTCATATTATATTAGGTATATATCTATATATATATAGTTATGTACGTATATATATATATATCTACTAATTATGTACTTAGTAATACTTAGTAAGACTACTTTAATCTATATATATATATATGGTACGTATAAGTATATATATATACTTATATTCATTTTATTAGTTTATATATATATGTAGATAATTTCAATCATCTTATATCTATATCACACTTTATATAGTTTATATATTTTTCTATCATCTTTATATATATATTTATCTATATCACATTTTATATATTTTATATATTTATATTAGTTATTTTTTTATCTTTATATTTATATATTTACACTAGTTATGTTTATATATTTATATATTTATATTCATATTTTATCTATTTACACATTTTGCTACTAGCTATATATATATTTACCATTTCTGTGTAAGTATGCTTAATAAGCAAACATAAAGCTTTCATTTATACGTGTGGAACTTACTTTGCTAAACTATGATGATGTGCATATGTGAACAAATTGCAATTGTGTGAATGGGCCCATATGTGCTGGAATGGTCTGGGGGGTGTTCCACCGGGACACACTATTGAGTAGGCGGGAGAGTTCACCACCCTTCCATCTCCTAATCCCCCCCTTGGGTAGACGGAGGGATCTACTCAAGAGAGAGGGTCGTAGAACAATACTAAGGCGTATGCCCGGGATACGACCATTGGAGGATAAGGCTGGCGGGAGAAATGTGCTGGTTGTTATTTCGGCCCGGGTAGTTATAAGGGTCACTGTCAGGTGACGAAAGGTAGAAAGTGTGAAATTATATGTGTGCTATGTGTAACTAATGTGCACTTGACACCCGAGCACCTTATGTGTATAAAGAAGTGTTTCTACTCAACGTATGTTGATTTCATGTTATATAATATATTAGATGCTTCCGAAGATAGCTTTTATGATGGTGAGGAGGAGGAACCTTTTGAAGCATTTTACTAGGAAGAAGGATGTAGGATTTTCCGCTGCGTACCTGTTTTGGGTCTTTGCTTTTGCTATGTATCAATAGTAAACTAGCAAGTCGAGACTCTCTTTTGTTGATGTACCCTTATGTAATGTAACTAGTACGTTTTGTAATTAATAATGTACGCATATATGTAACCACTAACAACAACAACAACAACAATGATAATAATAATAATAATTTAATAAAGGACTTTCGGGGTCGTCATAGGTGGTATCAGAGCTTGGGTTTATGCCTAAGCTATGCTGGGTAAGGATCCTCGGCGTAAGATTTTGAAATAGAAAGGAGATAGGCTTGATCCGAGAAAGTTGATTAGGGATGAATTTCCTTGGGTTGTGTTTGACACGTGGGGTGGCGGGTGTGGCTGGGTGGCCGACCAGTGCATACTTTGCTCCTCTAAATGGCAAATACTTGACTAATTTGAGTGTAAGGCGAATTTTTTTGGGTAATAGTTATAAATGACTACTTGTGGAATTATGTGACTTAAGTTCTGCGTGTGTAAAATTCACCTCTTGAACCTATAGGAACCAACTCGAGAGTCACCACGAGTATATGTGAAGTTGCTAAAACCTCTGGTGCATCTAATGGATTTTATATTAGGTTGAATTATACTTTGCAAAAACGTATCTTTTGGTAAAAATTAGTATTGAGATAGGGACCTTGAGAATTGGGAAAGGTAGAGGCTATGTACTTTGTTGAACTTAAGAAAAGAAAGATTAGGAAGATTGTGGTGGTCTAAGGTTCGGAATTGAGAAAGGATTCATAATTATACTATGGTAGTAGAAAGGGTATTGAGAATTAAAAAGAACAACGAAGCAATTGAAAACTTTAGACACTTCGTGAGACTACGATCTAGGGGCGGCCCAAGTGGAAGGAACTCTGGAGGATATATCAAAGCTGCAAGAATTGTTGTGCAAGGTAACCAAATAAGCCTACAACGTGGAAGGTACGCATTTAGCTTGTTTAATTTACCTAGAACTTTGATTGATCCGAGTTCACTACATGTTTTCTAAGCTATAGGTTCAATCTGACATTTATCACATGAGTTAGAAGTATGACTTAGATATAGCCGCTATCCAATATTGATGAGTTATTTGATTAAGTACAAGAAGTTTCAGTATATTCCAAACTGGATTCGAAATTAGGTGAGAAGGCGAGGGAGAATTTTATTAGTCATGGGAAAAAGAGCAATTATGGAATAGAATAAAGATATATAACAAAGCTACTAGGAATGATGAACTTAAGTATAGGTTTCTATTTTAGGCGAAGTGTGTAATAGTTAAATGACGATTTCCTTGTGATAGTTATGTTTCTTATTCTTTCATAAGACCTCATCATTACTTATTCAAAGGATCTCTAAAATTCATTTCACTTGGAAGCAACTTTTTATTATCTCCATAGGAGATGTACTTTTTAATCAAACCTTGAAGCCTATATTATTATGTGATTGTTTCTAAAGTTATATGCTTGCTTGTTACATATTATTTTTGCCCCTTATTTTCACAATATCGATATTTCTTTGGGATATCCCTTACAACCAATATCCATTGTTTAATATAAAGAAAAGAAAATGCCAATTTTGTCTTACCTTTATTCTAAAACAATGATTCCAATAGCAAGTCTTTTGTTTCCGCGATCATTCTTTTGCTTTTAGGCACTTTTCAAATTTTTGTCAATTGACATCCCTTTTATCTCTTTCTCAAAAAGTTTGTGATAGAGGAAATTTCCAAATTATTTCACCTATTAGCAAAAGCTTGAAATCTTTGCGATTACGTCAACCGAAGTTTTCCTTATTCGACACTTCAGTTGACCAAGCTTATAACGCCCCGGTAACCCATTGTTTTTATATAATTACAACATGCATGAGAATAAACTTAAAGAAAACATAATATCAAAAGACTTGATAGAGTTATGATTTATTCCGAATACAATACCGAGCAATTATTTAGTTACAAGGTATATAAGTTCGAGTGCACAACAAACACGCAGCGGAAAAAAAAACAGCTCTCTATCTAATAAAAGGCTTCAAAATGTTCTTCTTCCTCGATCTCATTTAAGCTAGTCTCGAGCTCATCTAAAAAAAAATATCATATGAACACAATCAACGTATTAAGTTGAGTAGAAACATTACATAATCGCATAAGGTGATCGTGTGTGATTCGCACATAAACACATTTTTCACTTTGCACATATAGTTTCAATTTCAAACCTTTCTCGTCACCTAACAGTGACCCTTATGACTCCCTCGGCCGAATAACAACCAGCACATTACTCCCGCCTGCCTTATCCTCCAATGGTCGTACCCCGGGTGTTACGCCACTTTTCCTACGACCACCTCTCTTATATAGATCACTCCGTCGACATAAGGGGGGATTAGGAGATGGAGGGAGTGAGAACTCTTACAGCCGGCTACCCCATTGGTATGTCCCGGCGGAACTCACCCAAACCACTCCGATATATTTCGGGCCCATTTCACATTCACAATTTATGCACATAACATAATCTTGGAAGTCTTGCTTCCATATTTCAACATTTATTCCAACATCTTAAAAGAATATCAATAATATAAAATGAAATTAATAGAAAACAACAGTTTAAACTAAAAATCTAGTCAAAACATAATAATATGTAAATTATATATATATACGGTCTCACATGCATAAAGATGTATATATATATATATGTTTAGACTAAACCTATCATTAAATAGAAACTTAGACTAAACATAATAGAAATTAGATTAAACACATAATTAAACCATAAATCTAAATAAACATATAATTACTCACAACGATACTTATATACATACACGTGCATAACATATTTAGAGATATATATATATATATAATATCACTAACTCACCATGATTATATATTGTACGTAATATATATACAGATAGATATATATCTAAACAACTATACAGCTATATAAATCACATAATATATATATGTACGTATTATATATATATATATCTAAACAACTATATACGTATAAGACATATATATATATATAGTTTGGTATCTTTAAGTAATATATTTTATGAAAATATTATATCTTTTCAAACCTCATACTTTTCTTAGAAACATATTAAAGTTTTCAAATAATATGAACATAATGTCAAATATACTATATTACCCTAAACTTGTAATAAAGTAAATTTTCATGAACATCTATGCACATAATAATCATATATATTTCATAAAATCAAATAATCTTTGCAAGACCATATTTTAGCACATAATTCTAACTAAGAATGCACAAAGTAGTAATCCTAATTTCATTACTTCATGTAACTTTCTTCAAGAAAAACCTCTACTTATATGATTAAGTAAGGTTTCTACCTTTGTTCTTTTCTTTTGTTTGAGGGTATAGTGTAGTGTAGTTTTGGAAAAATAGGAATTAGTGAATTTGGAAGAAAATAAAGAAAGTGTAAGGGTGTGTGTGTAATGACCGATTGTAATGAGAAAAACAATTGAAGCTTTGGTCTTGTTTATAGGATGAAGAAAGCAAGTATTTTATTATTAGGTCATTTTCTTCATAATTATTATGTCATTTCTTCATAATTATTATCTTTCCACCTATTGATACTTTAAATGAATTCTTCCATGTTGGAAGACTAATTAGGCTTGGGTGTACATGCTATGACATGATTCATAGCTAAGTATATGTGAGCCATGTATCAATATTTATTTATGGTATATTAGAGAAGATTTTTCTTGTAAAATATCATAAATATGTTAATATCTAGCATTTGCAATTTTCCTTGAACTAAAATCCGAAATCAGGTTATAATTTATTAAAATTCGAAATTTACACTTATAATTTTAGGAATATATTATGGTAATCAAATTCAAATTTATATTTTTATTTGGAAATTTATAATTTTATTGGCAATTTATGCTTTAATTTGAGCAAATTCGAAAATTAAGGAAATTAAATTCTAATCTTGAAATATATTTTTCCAAGTCATAATAGTCTAAGATAAGTAATTATTAATTATTAAGGAAAAATAAAATGTTTGAAAAAAAATATTATGTGTAGAAAAATAAATTTATAATTCTTATAAATAAGAAAACATTTTAAAAAAAAACTTATGATTTTAGGAATTATTTTTTTCTTCCTAAATATATATATATATATATATATATAATAGTAGGAGAGATAGCTAATATATAATTATATATGAATGGTAAGATTAATACACATTTTTGTAAATAAAATACTAAGAGGTAAAACTTACATGTAGTCTTCCTTTTACCACATGTTACATGAAAATGACATAATTAGGTAATTAAACTAATAGAAAACATATTGAACTAATTATTATGTATTATTTTTTGGCTATTTTCGGATTTTAGATATATATATATATTTGATAACATTATTTCAAAATGTTAAAATTGTGAAGTAAATAATTAATTCTAGTAAATGTATAGTTTTTTTAAATATTTTTAGTATTAATTTCGAAATTATGGAGGAAAAGGAAACTTAAATTTCATGATATAGAAACTTT
>CM047880.1:8081173-8097909 GCA_026212405.1 Petrea volubilis
GTTTTTACACCCGGGATACATAGAAATATAATTAAAATATGATATCCCAAAGGTGTCAAAAATCATTTCGAAACAGATACAACTGGCAATATCAGATAGTTCAATATTTCGGAAATAACTTGACTTGTAATTTGGAGAAACATTTTGTTGAAACGCGAGGAGCAAGATATAATTTTAGAAAGATCGGATAACAGAAATACGACAGGGTAGGCTATACAACTAATAATATTTATAGCTATAGTTCATTGCCCCAGCAAGGAATGTAAAAGGCACTCACCTAAGGAGTTTATCAAGTTTATAGACTTGAATTGACTAGATCGACTTGGTACCCTCCTTCTCAAGAGTGTTTGAGGAAATAGGGGGATATATAGAAGGCTAATAGGTATATATGTATGTAAAAAGAAGGGTTTATGTGTATATATATGTGTATGGAAGATATGCTATAAAAATAGAGTGTTTTGTGGGTTGAGAATGGAGTGAGTGTGGGGGTGGGTGGTTTAGGCGGGATTTTGAGTGTTTGTGGAAAAATGAAGACAATGGCCCCCTTTTATAGAGTTTAGGGCAAGAATAGGATTTTATATTATAAGGTCAATTTATGCGTAGAGGATAAGATATGATAGGATAAGATAGGATAGGATAAGATAGGATAAGATAAGATAAGATAAGATAAGATAGGATAGGATAAGATAGGATAAGATAAGATAAGATAAGATAAGATAGGATAGGATAAGATAAGATAAGATAGGATAAGATAAGATAAGATATGATAAGATAAGATAAGATAAGATAAGATAAGATAAGATAGGATAGGATAGGATAAGATAAGATAAGATAGGATAGGATAAGATAAGATAAGATATGATTAGATAAGATAAGATAAGATAGGATAAGATAAGATAAGATAAGATAGGATAAGATAAGATAGGATAGGATAATATAAGATAAGATAGGATAGGATAAGATAAGATAAGATATGATAAGATAGGATAGGATAAGATAAGATAAGATAAGATAGGATAAGATAGGATAGGATAAGATAAGATATTTTTGTAGTTATCCAATTTGTTATGCCTATCAAGAATCTTATCAAGATCTTAGCATTTAAGAACATTTATTAGGAGAAAATGACAATAGGTAAGAGAAAATGACATTTTTGGATAAGTATATGTATATTTATGATAAAACATGACCTTTTATATAATATATACATATAAATTCGAAATTACATGTATACATATGTATATTTTGAAATATAAATACTTATACATAAGGCTTTTAAATAAAGTAATAAGTTGTAATTCTTGAAAATACTAGGAAGTACCGGGTCATTATAGATCTATATATATAATTTCAATGTATAAAATTGGGATGTCACAACTCTCCCCCCCTTAAAAGAATTTCGTCCTCGAAATTCATACCTTGCCTTTCATGTGGTCTCATTAAAGCCAAGATACTCCCATAAAATTTTTACTTACAAAATACTCTTGTTTCTCAAAATTCATTCCTTGGATTCTAGAATCTTGATTGGTTTCGCATCGTGAGTCAAATCCATATCATTCTCGAGGACTCCACAACCCAATACACATGAGGAATTCGGGTGCTACTTCTTATGTATTGATGAAGCGTATATTGGGAAAGGGGTAATGCTAGGTTATACACTACTCTTATTCGTAAAAAGTAAAGCAAAAACTTCTACCTTCCAAAATCTTAGCATCCCTTTTCAACATTAAGTTTTGGTAATCATTCTATTCCCAAAGATATGCTCACACTATAAGGTTTAGATCCAAAACACAACCTACCCAAACACGAGATCCAATAGATACACTTAAAGTATTAGTAAGGGTTGTAATAATCCAAATGGATACAAAATCAAATCTAAAATATATCGTCAAAGCTGAAAACAAAATTAATAAACATAAGATCAACAAGAGGAAGAAGTGAGCTATAAATGTAGTCGGATTTGCAAAATATTTGTCAAAATTTTCTTATCAAATATCATTTAGGAATATACAGGGGGAATTTTACTAAAGATCAAAGATAACTCACCAATCCTCAAGACTAGCTTTGAAATATTCTCAAGTTTGGAGTTTAAAAGTGAGAAGGAAATAAAAGACTTTTAGTGGATCATTACTGATGCAAACAAGTGTGTAAAAGTTTGAATAGCATCTTGGAAGTAAAGAAAAAATTAGATTGGCGTGATTCTTTGAAGATTTAAGCTTTCAATAAGAAACAAAATAATTTAGAAATTCCCTATATTACAAACATCTCAAGGAGGAGATAAAAAGGGATGTCATTTGAGGAAACTTGTAAGAGTGCGTCAGAAGTAAAAGAGGATGATTATGAAAACAAAAGAAAGAAAACAATAATTTCTATTAATGTATTAGTTTAAAAGAAGGTTAAAAACAAGATGGGCATTTACATCAAACAATGGATGTAAAAGATATCCCGAAGAAATTTCAGTCTTGCGGATATATGAAATACTCAAACTTATAATTTAGAAACAAATCACAGAGAGAATATAGGCTTCAAAGGTTAGATTAACAAGTGTATGGAGATTTAAAAATTACTTTCAAGCCAAAAATGAATTTTTAGAGATCTGTTGAACTTAAAGAGGAATAAGTAATAATGACGACATATGAAAAGCATTGGCTAGGAAACATAACAAGTCGCGCAAAACTATATATGTCACAATTACACCGTGCCTATACAACATATTCAAGGATATCACTCAAGGTACACATATACACATAATGGTCAAGTCTAAGCAAAGCAAAAGAGAAGACTAGACGTTTGTCCCGACCTTAGTTGCATATACACCCAAAACACTCTATGGTACTAGTTGTCCTATTATCCCAATCAATCATTCCCTAAAGCGCTTATGTGGTGCTTCTAACATAGTCCTAGATATGTGGACCATAATTACAATGAATCACTTGTTGGTCGGCCGCCCAACCAATGATTTACCGTAATTCCGGTACCAAAGACATCACTAACGCGTAGTACCTACATCCTAGTCCGAGAATCCCAGGCAGTTAGCCTGAGCTCTGATACCACCTGTGACACCCCCCTCGCTAGGATCATCCTATACGAGTAGGGCTCACTTAACGGGCTTGCTGAGTACCAATTTTTCCAATCGGTACGCAATACTTGCAACTTATTTAGTATTGCCCAATAATAAAAATCGAGATAAAATAAACACGCAATTGACTTATAAGAACTATAAGATACAACTATCCAAGTACAACACTTTAACTAGTGAGCTTCTGTTTTCCATTAAACTAGCAAATCTTTTATACAGAATAAAAGACTATATACTAATGACTTGTAATGCACTGATTGCCTTAACTGAGTTCCCTCAATCTAATTTCCTGAAACTGAGGCAATGAACAGAAAGAAACGAGGGGTTAAGTCCAAATGACTTAGTGATGCCAAATATAGATAAGTATATATATGCAGAAAATAAGATCCATAAAACCAATAGAGTAATGAATCAAGGAAAAGTGCATTGTAGTATGAAGAGCGTACATACAAACTGAACAAGACGGATAGTGAGCCATGAACGGAATCTGCAACCTTATAACTACCCAAAACAGATAAAGATAACAGAAACCCTTATGCCTCCCTTGTCAAGGAGCGACCTCGACATTAAACTGAACGGAGATGTATCATGCGTCCGTGCAATACATCGCTCCAATCCCTACTACAGTCATCCTCCGGCTGTATATAGAAATTGGTTTCACGGAATGGTATCATATAAAAAGTTCCATCGACGGTCCGTACCGCCCGATAGAATTCCTCTTATAAGTACCTAGGCCCAACTTCCCAAGGGCGTCCCCAAGGGTAAACAGATATAACAGAACAGATATGGCTCACAAACTCTTGATAAAGCAATAACTTGTTTTTACACCCGGGATACATAGAAATATAATTAAAATATGATATCCCAAAGGTGTCAAAAATCATTTCGAAACAGATACAACTGGCAATATCAGATAGTTCAATATTTCGGAAATAACTTGACTTCTAATTTGGAGAAACATTTTGTTGAAACGCGAGGAGCAAGATATAATTTTAGAAAGATCGGATAACAGAAATACGACAGGGTAGGCTATACAAATAATAATATTTATAGCATATAGTTCATTGCCCCAGCAAGGAATGTAAAAGGCACTCACCTAAGGAGTTTATCAAGTTTATAGACTTGAATTGACTAGATCGACTTGGTACCCTCCTTCTCAAGAGTGTTTGAGGAAATAGGGGGATATATAGAAGGCTAATAGGTATATATGTATGTAAAAAGAAGGGTTTATGTGTATATATATGTGTATGGAAGATATGCTATAAAAATAGAGTGTTTTGTGGGTTGAGAATGGAGTGAGTGTGGGGGTAGGTGGTTTAGGCGGCATTTTGAGTGTTTGTGGAAAAATGAAGACAATGGCCCCCTTTTATAGAGTTTAGGGCAAGAAATAGGATTTTTATATTATAAGGTCAATTTATGCGTAGAGGATAAGATATGATAGGATAAGATAGGATAGGATAAGATAGGATAAGATAAGATAAGATAGGATAGGATAAGATAGGATAAGATAAGATAAGATAAGATAGGATAGGATAAGATAAGATAAGATAAGATAAGATAGGATAAGATAAGATAAGATATGATAAGATAAGATAAGATAAGATAAGATAAGATAGGATAGGATAGGATAATATAAGATAAGATAGGATAGGATAAGATAAGATAAGATATGATAAGATAAGATAAGATAAGATAGGATAAGATAAGATAAGATAAGATAGGATAAGATAAGATAGGATAGGATAATATAAGATAAGATAGGATAGGATAAGATAAGATAAGATAAGATAGGATAAGATAGGATAGGATAAGATAAGATATTTTTGTAGTTATCCAATTTGTTATGCCTATCAAGAATCTTATCAAGATCTTAGCATTTAAGAACATTTATTAGGAGAAAATGACAATAGGTAAGAGAAAATGACATTTTTGGATAAGTATATGTATATTTATGATAAAACATGACCTTTTATATAATATATACATATAAATTCGAAATTACATGTATACATATGTATATTTTGAAATATAAATACTTATACATAAGGCTTTTAAATAAAGTAATAAGTTGTAATTCTTGAAAATACTAGGAAGTACCGGGTCATTATAGATCTATATATATAATTTCAATGTATAAAATTGGGATGTCACACTATATGTCTTAAGAGTCTTGAGCCCATGAGGCCAAATACTATCTCTTGAATGTTTTGAGCCTGCGGGGCAAAGTGCTACGTGTTCGAGAGTCGCCTCTTTAGCCCACAGGAGCCACCTCTAGAGTCCCGACGCCTGGCAGATGGTATTGGTATGTGTGACTTTTGCTAAAAACTTCTAGTGTATCTATTGGATTTCATTTTTGATTGAAATATATTTTGGGTTCCAAAATCTGTTGTGAAAACATATTTTTGGAAAAATACCCTCAACTATTTTACTAAACAAAGCTGAATTTCGAGGACGAAATTCCTGTAAGGAGGGGAGGATGTAATGCCCTGGTACTTCCTAGTATTTTAAAATTTATTATATATTATGTTCATGCAAAATATTTGACATAAAATCTTATAATTCCTGAAATTTTTATGATTTTCAAATTTTATTCTTTAAAATTACTTTATAACTTAGACCTTAAAGTATCAATTTTGAATTGTGATTATTATTTTTTGAAAAAATTTATTTAAATGCATATTTTAGGCCTGCATTTATTTATTTTCGAATTTTATAAATAAATTATACAATTTTTGAATATTATAAATACAACAATATATTTTCTGACTTTATATGTATAATTTTCAAATTTTAATTATTTATAAACATAATTTTTGAATTTTAATTATTTATAAACCTAATTTTCGGATTTTAATTAAATGAAAAATATAAAGTCTAGATTTTTAGTATATTTTGTGATTGTTTTGCAAAAATATCTCCTCTAATACATATATTAGTGGTAAATTATATCTTTACATGTACACACACACATCCATATATATATTAGGGGTAATTTATATATCTACATGTACACACATATGTCCATACACATCCATATATCACCTAGTGGTGATTTCTACATCTACATATCCATACACACATCCACATATATAGATTAGTGGTGATTTATATATCTACATATACACCTACATGTCCACATACATAAATATATATGTATACTATGTAATTCATATAGTTATGTGTATATATAAATGTCCATATAGAATGATTGGTTATCTATTTATTTTGTTATAATATTAGTTATTTCTACTTTTCTCCTCTATAAATAGATCACAACCCCAACCCCATTTTCATCCCACAAATCCCGCTTAAAAATATACCCCCACATTTATTCTACTCTCAACACCCAAAACACTTTCTATTTATAGCCCATCTTCCACCCACATATATATATATATATATACAAAGCCTTCTATTTTCATCCATATATACCTATTAGCTTCCCATATAGCCCTTTATTTACCCTCTTTTTCCCTAAAAGCATTTGAAGGCTAAATTATTACCTTTCTAATAAGTAGTTTAGGTAAAATGATCTTAGATTATTTTCATAAACAAGGCTTTAACTTGGATTTACCAAATAATGGTAAAACACCAAGTAATTGCCTAGGTTCGCATTTTACAATTTTATGCCTCACATTATTTGCTATGCATGTTAATATTATGATGGTTGTTCTCATGTTGTTATGCTTTCATAAAGATATGTGCTTGAACATGATATGTTTATTTATGCTCTTTATGATATATGTGTTATGAGAAATTATTTCTCAATTATGTGTTGGGCCCGAAATATTGTGGAATGGATGTGGCTGAGTTCCGCCGGGACATTCTATCTGAGATGCCGGTATTAAGTGTTCCAGCCCTCCATCTCCTAATCCCTCCTCATATGGACGAAGTGTTCCATGTGAGAGAGGGTCGTAGGCTTTGGCATATACCCGGGATATGACCACTGGTGTGACTCGATTGGGATTGGTGGAATCGCGGAGTGATTCGGTTGGATAATTGATTGTTTGATCGTGGTGGGAGTTATAAGGTATTACATCACTATATGTGATGAACAGAGAGTATTATGTGATTTTACATGTTTATGTGCAATTTTCACACACCTGCACCTTATGTGATTGCGTAATAGTTCTACTCAACCGTCGTGTTGACTCCTCTTTTCCAACATTTTTTTAGACAGAAATGAGATAACATATCAAAGTAGTGCAGCGGAAGCATTGGAAACCTTTTACGGAATAAAGTTGCTTTTGTATTCTTTTAAAGCCTTGTATTTTGTACAATTTTATGTGAAAATTATTATTTATACAACTATGAAAATATTTACCATTGTGCATTTCGGTCCAACATATTTTAATAAAATATGAATGGTATTTTTTCGGGTCGTGACAAAGATAGTTCTAGATAAAGGAGTAGATGAATTGGTGGCCCTGATCGAATCGTAGTTGGTCACCGAGTAGGTCAATGGGAACTATGATGCTAGGGAGGCATCGATGACAAAGTACCTCAAGGAGGTCAATAAGTTGAAAGGAATGTTCACCAAGTTCACGCTCCAGCAAGTCCCACGGGCGAAAAATGAGAGGGCGAACCAACTATCAAAGCTTGCGAGCTTAATGAAGGGGACAAAAGAAAGGCGGATAACCATGCTGAGCTCATCGGCACCCCTGATCGGATCCAGGATTGCCTAATGTGTACTCGCCATTGAATCCCCCGAGGAGTGAATCGCTGAGTTAATCGCCTACCTGAAGGATGGAATTCTCTCCGAGGGTCCCGTTGAGGCTAAGAGACTCTGACGACAAGCCTCCAGCTATGCCCTGGATGGGCAGGGACGCTTGTTTAGGAAAAGCTTTGACGGGCCTCCTTCACGATGTCTGAGCAAGCAGCAGGCGAGGGAGGTCTTCGAGGGGATACACCAGGGGTGCTGCAGAAACCATACCGAACCACAGTCCCCAGCCAAGAAAGTATCCCGAGTAGGTTTTTTTGGGCCAACCTCATGCAGGACTGCTTTGACTTTGTCCGTAGGTGCCGGACATGCCAAATGCACGCCAACCTCATTCACCAGCCCGCCGCTTAGATGGTAAGTGTGGAAATTTCTTAGCCCTTTGATCAATGGGGGATAAACATCCTTGAACCATTCCCTCAAGCCCCCGGGCAGAGGAATTTCGTAATCGTCGCCGTGGAATACTTCAGGAAATGGGCCGAGGTGGAAGCTATGGCCAAGATCACCAATTCGACTGTCAAGGTCTTCATTTGGAAAAACATCATCTGCCGCTTTAGACTCCCTAGAGTTATCATCTTCGATAATGGGACCCAATTTTAGAGTCATCGGGTGAGGGAGTGGTGCTCTAGCCTTAAGATCAAGCAGCGATTCACCTCAGTGGGGAATCCCAAGCGAATAGACAAGTCGAAGTCACCAACCAGATGATTCTCCACGAACTCAAGACCGCTTTGGCAGATGCTCGAGGCAATTGGGTTGATGAGCTCCCAGGCGTGCTCTGGGCTTACCGAACCACTCGTCGGATAGCAACGAGCGACACACCATATGCCCTAGTCTACGGGTCTGATGCCGTCATGCCTATCGAAGTGCTACACCCCTCTGCACGGGTTGCGCACTTCAATGAAATGGCCAACATTAATGCTCGCATGTTCAAGCTGGACTCCATCGACGACAAAAGGTGTGCTGCCTTGCGAAGGATGGATAACTTCCGGGTATCTACCGCACACGCCTACAATCGCCATGTCCATCCCCAAACATTCTAGAAAGGAGATTTAGTGACCAAGAAGGTGGAAGTTTCCCACCCAATGGGAAAGTTGGACCCCAAGTGGGATGGCCTCGAGGATATGTCAGGAAAGGAACTACCCTGACCTTAGAACGTCACGAACCTCAAAAGGTTCTACCTATGATTTCTCCTAACAGGGGCCCGAGCAGGCGGCTTTTTTATGTTTTTCTTTATCGAGCAAAATCTTGTAAACCATGACATTCAATTTTTAATATTTTTTGCATCATTAGGCACTCGGCTTTCTCGATGTTTTATTATACAATGCCATTTTCCTCATCGAATTATTTCAAACTTCATACACTTAATTTTCATGTCTATTTTTGAGCTAATTTCTTTTGGTTTTGCCTGATTAGATTTACGATCTTAAAATCAAATTTTGTCTATAAAGATTGAAATAGCAAACAAGAAATTTCAAAAAGCAAGATACGTTCCTCGTCCTGTGACTTCATTAATAGCAAGAAGAATTACTCCTTTCTCGAAAAGTGAAAAATACAAATGAAAAATTACAACCTCATCGGGCTTACAACTTGTTCATAAATTGAAAAATGAAAATAAAAACGAACAAAATAAGAGGAAAAGGCCTATGCACCATCTCTCTCGTCGGCCACCTCCTCGGCCACCGCCTCGATCACATCCTCATCCCCTACGCCGACGGCCTTCTCCATCGCCGGGGTGTTGGTCGCCCCGTGATTGGTTTCTCCCCGGTCCACAGTGATCGCATCATTTGGCTCCACTTCCAGGGAAAGAGGCCTTTCTAAGCGCTTGTTCTCCTCATTGCAGACTTGTCTCTTGACGATGGAGATTACCCATGCAAACTCCATATTCTCGTAGGCGGGTAAGGGCTCATCATCATCTCTGGCATCCACTTCCCCGACGTCGTTCAGATGGATGCGGTAGCCATCCATTGGGAAATCTTGCAGGATGACTCCTCGAGCCTTCAGCCAGCTAAAAGCCCTATCAAAACTAAGCACAACTTCGTTTGCCCCAAAGATAGTCGCATACTCGAATACAGGCCCGCGAACAAACCGCTTCACAGCCTCCCTCTCAAAGTCGGGGATCGCAAGCTTCAGTTTGGCCTTGGCCTCCGCCTTGCCTTCACGGCAGCCCCTATTCGTCCCCCGAGCAAAAGCCTCATTGACTTTTTGAGTTAGAAGGCAGTACTAGTGTTCCAGCTCGGACTCCTTTGTTTTGAAGTCGAGCTCAACCATGTTCACCCGCTCCTCTAGCTTGCAGGATTTCTCCCACTCCGCTTCGATCTCCCACTGAGCGACTTGGTTCTTTTGCCGCTCCTCATTGAGATCTGCTTGGAGGTTGCTTCCTTGGGCCTTCCTCTCGGCCTTCTCACACCTTGAACGGCTGACTTCTAGCTGACGAAGGCCATGGAACATACTTTGCTGGAGGGTATTCATGTTCTCCGCGATGCTCTTGGCCAGGTCCGCATCGTCGAGCTCGGTCAAGGCCACCTAGTCAGCCTTGAAAATGCTGTTCTACAACACCTCATAGCCAAGCCTCGATGTATAACCAGAGCCATCAATGGGATGCTTACCTTTGCTCGACTTTGGGGCTGGTTTCTTTGAAATAGGCCTCACCATCGTCTTTGAAACTGTCGAGGAGTCGGGGGCCTTTCTCTTCTTTCGAACTAGTGGAGTGTCCTCTTCGACGTCGATTGTTTCGACACGCTCCCACACAAGCCTTGTGCGGGAACGATGGCAGCTTGAACCACAGACCCCAGGGTCATGGTAGCCACGCCCCTCCTTCGATGGGGAGGGGGGGAGATGGCCTTCTCCTTCCACCGAACACCTTGGCTATGGGGTTCAATATGCCCATCTCCAAGGCGCGTTGATCTGCAAAACCAAAACAAGAAGAGTTGGTCAGAGTCATTCTCGAGCCGGATCCAAGCCAAACCAAAAAGAAGGAGTCAACGATAGTAAAATAAAAATGAAATTCGAGCAATAGTAAAAATAATGGGGATACCAAAAGCAATATCCTCGGTCCCTAGTCTGGCCAGTGAAGGTCTGGCCTTTACCAGAAACCTCTCCTAAGTCAGATAATGGGGCATACTAGCCCCTGCCTTTTGTGACCAAGGACCCACTCCCTCGACCAGCTGCTCGACCCCAGTCCGGCCAAGGAGAGTTTCTTAACTTCTGAATTGTGAAACCTCCTTACCGACTATTCTTGATCGGAGTGCACGAAGCACCATTTTTGCTTCCGATCACTCCCGTACGAAAATGAGGCCGTTTCAATGATTTTTCTCCCATTCTTCGCGCTCACGAAGAAACAGTTGAATTCATCGTCCGGGGAAGATCTACTTGAATGGTATATTTGGAAGAGGTCGGAGAAGTTGGCTATAGTAGATCTGTGCCTGGTGCAATGGCAGAATACAACAAAGGCACAGATCGAAGCATAAGAGTTCGAGGTTAGCTGGATTGGGCTTATGTTCAGGCGGTTCAGGATTGAAGATATGAAGGCTGGAATGGGGATCCTAAGCCATTCTCGACATGAGAGTAGTGGATGGGGATGCACCCCGCAGGAGGATTCGTGATGGATTCCTCATTGGTCAGCCAGATCAGGGCAAATGGGGCATTGATGTAGTGATTCATCATTTTCTGCACGTCCCTATCAAAGTTGTGGCGACGATGTTGCCCCAGCTCACCGTGGTTTGGTTACTCACTATGGCCTTCCTCCTCCGATGAGATGAAGACCTGGGTTGATCCTCCTCCCCGGCGATGGGTCTCCACGAAGGACCGGTAATTCAGATGGTTCGCCCATCAGAGGGAGCTACTTCCAGCCTTCAACAATCATTTGCTGCCTCATTTCTTCCACCTTGCTGGGGCTTTTTCCGCCCCTCCTCGGCTGGCTTGTACTTGCCTCGCCCGGGCATTGAGACGATGCCCCCTCGAAAGAGGCTTCGGCATCTAAGGAAATCGACAAATCTATGTCGGTTAAACCTTTCCCGATGGGAGATTCCATCGCCCTATTCTGGCTATCAGAACTACCCTCGGACCCAGTCATGGTTATCTAAGGAAGATTAACGAAAAGGAAGCATAGAAATGGAAAAGATGAAGGAAGAGGAGTACCTAGGTTTTGGTTGGTCGAAGGAAATGTTTGGTTGCTCAAAGAGTTTTCGGTATGCTCGATGCTCTCAGATCTATGCTCGGAATGATTTCTCAGCTCGATGTAAAAATAACATGCCCGTGACCACGACCGGATCCCCTATTTATAGGAAAACACTCCTCGGAAAGTCCAACCGACGCCTGCAATCATTACCAATAGTCAAATATCAATGCTCAAATTTCGAATCTACCGCCAACCTATGATCAGACAACCATGTGCGGAGTACCAAGTGGAGCCTTCTCGAAAGTTCACGGCCTGCCCAGTCTAGGTGAGTTCAATCAGACCATGAAATGGGAGGGGGGGACCAATAACGTGGCTGAATTAGGCTTAACCACATCAGCGCCAGCTCAATGAAAACTTCCAACCCCGAGATGCCAGATGTCCGAACGAGCCCGATCAGACCATAAACTGGGTTGACTAAAGACGGAAGCCGAGCACAGCTCACCAGTGCACCCCGGTATCCGATCCATGTTAAAGCCCTCCTCGGATACATCAGTGTATCCTTGAATATGATAGTGTCTCCTCGATGATTATCTCATTCTCCTCGAGTGGTCTCGCACCATCCTCGAGGGTGTCCCAAAAATAATGGTCTCTGACAGTGGGTGAAACCGGTGCATCCCCAACGCGTGCCGAGGAATATCCCTTGTACGAATAGTAGGGCTAGGCCAGTCTAACCCTAGTCTGGCCCACCCGTCTACAATTTCTACAAATAGCATAACACTACTGTTCATAAGGGGTAAACTTTCCAAATTCACTTTACGCACATTATTACCTTCCGATTACCTGCTCGAATTCTGACTTGAGTGTCGGAGGGTCTTGTACCTGTACGAAACATTGGACCATCCGACACTTCCAGCTAGGCTCACGTGTGTTCCATCCTTGCAGAATAGAACCCAACCAACACATTCATACTCTTTACTCGGACTTTGGACGGACATTGGACCATTCTAGTCGAACTTCACCTATGCTCGGAGTGACTTGTACCTGTACGAAATCCGACCACATCAGTTATATTTTTGTTTAAGAAAAATTTAAAATTGTCTACTCTTAAGATATATTACATAACTTTGAATGATTAAGCTATAACCTTATCTAAAACTATAAATATTCATATAGGGACCTGTTATTGTGCTTTAGTTGGTCTGTAAAAATTCAATTACTTCATTTATATCCCACATCAAGCATCTACTTTTATTTCAAAAGGACTTTTAAAACAACCCCCTCATTCCTACATTCAAGGCAACAACGTGAAACTCAATTTATTTGCTTCTTAGTCTTTATTTCCCATGATTATCAAATCACAGTCAAATTAATACCCAAGTAAAGAGAATGGAATGTAGTTTCTCGAATAACTCCCACTTTGTTTAAATTATGGAAATTCAAAGAAGGGAAAAAGCCAAATTATGCATCACCTTCAAGGAGGATAATGATCGCGCAGGGTGTCTTGTCTGCCATGGAGCGAATTTTGACTCCTACATGTAATGTAATTTTTTTTCTGTTGATTGTTATTTGTATTTATTTTGCCCAGGCCAAGATATTCACTTTTGTTATTTTTTGTTGCTTTTTTTTTTTCTTTTTCTTTTACATTTTTTCAATGCAATGGTGTTGTAGACATGTTTTGATTATCTTCTTGGGTACTGAATTTGGTATTGAATCTAACTATTTTAGAAGAGTTGTAGTGCATTTTTGTTTCTTTTTTTGATCCTTAGTAACAGTGCCTTACGTTATCATTTAATTTCATGCGTGACTCTTCAAAATTTTCTTAACCCGTTTAGTTTTTAATTTTGTTTTTTTAATTATATGAAATACAACTCTAATATGTAGAATTGTAGTAAATATCTTTCAGATTATATTTATTAAAAAAAAGCTATAATTTTTATGACATATGCATTGAGAAGTTAGGGGAGGGTGGGATGAATGAAGACACCATACCCCCTCCTTAATGCGAACACCCTCCTTATGGAAGGGGAGTGCGTAAAGGTACTGATAAAGCGGGATTTAGGATGGTAGGGGAGGGAATCAGAAGGGGGAACGAATGTGGATGCACCCCTTTTCCCAAATGTAAACTATGGTTCACCGAAATGTCACGATAACGATCGAAATGCTTGGAACACCAACCTCTGTTCTATTGTTTCAGGGTTTATTACGGATTGAGGTATCTCGGCGTTATCGCAACCATTCCGACGTTATGTGAATTTATCACGGCAATGAAACGGTTGGAACGACGGATCAGAATGGTGATTAAAGCAATGTACTTCTCAGTTTTTAATTCTCCATCTCTAGATCTAATTTCTGCATGCTTCCTTCAACTTTGACTTCCTCAAGTAAAAATTGCGAGTCATACTTCTTAGCAAATGAGGAATCGAGAGATAGGAGTTGAACTGGGAAGATGGAGGGTAGAGAATGGATGTGCAAGAAAATAGATTTGCAAATTTGAGGTTAGGCTAGTGGCCTATAGATAGGGTGAGATGAACGGGGATAACAATGAACTCTTTTCTTTTTAGAGAAAATTTCACATTTCATCCCCCACATTTGCCTCTATCCGATTTTAGTCCCTCATGTGTCCCAACTATCACATTTCATCCCTGTCTAGGGATGGCAATGGGTTGGGTTTCGCAGGACTCAGGACCCGCCCCGCTTGCCCCTGTGGGGACCCCAGACCCAGACCTGCCCCGGGTCCCTGTTTGGACCAAACCCCGCCTCGCCCCGTACCCGGCGGATCCGGGTTAGACCGGGTTTACCCAGTGTATTCGTGTTGACCCGGCAGGTTCGGGTCGACCCGGATTTTTTTTCCCCATTGAAAACATAGTCTTTGATGTACAATTATAAGAAAATTGAGAATAAATACCCTGTATTTGTGTTGCATCTAATCCACAAAGAAATAAATCATAAAAAAAAACGACAACAAACATGCTAACTTATCAAATCATAGCTAATACACATGTCAAACATAAAATTTAGTTTACAAACCAACCAAATTGAAAATACAAACATTAATAATTTAGTTTGAATAATACACATCATTAGATCTTATCAAATCCACCATGAATTTAAACTAGCTAAATTTTCTCACTAACACTTAATTCTTCTTCACCCTCATCAACTTCTTCGTCAAGCATGAAGGACAAACATTTAAAACCATTTAAAAGTAGTAGATCCACCTAGCAACAAACAAATATATAGTTTTAAAATTCTTAGTTGTTATGATTCAACATAAAATAAGAAAACATAATTTAAAATTTACTTACCATTTACCTCATTCCACAACCAACGACGAGTGCACATTAATGCTTCCAAAGTAGTGGGATTGAGCCTACTACGATTGTTGCATTTGTAACGAGCACACGCAAGCATACGTATCGCACAAGTAGTATAAAATATCGATCCCACGAGGACTAATTCCTAAGCAATTTTCTAATCTTCTTCACACAATTTGTGACTTCTTAATTCGAGCAACTGAAAGCAAAATTGAGAGATTTGTGAACTTGAGAACAAGTAAACAAGATACGAAAGTAATAAACTGGGAAATACCAAGAGAAAATAACCTAGGTCTTTAACTTCCCCTTGTATGTCTTTTAAGCGATTCTCCTAATCCTCTCTATCAAGTAACAAAGCATGCTCAATAATCCAAAATTCGAGGTATCTAACTACTTTCTCGATATAGCATAGAACTTATTAACTAGATTAATCCTCTATATCTCTATGAGAATTGAACCTAGATAATAGCATTAAGAAGCACTTGCTAACGATTACCTAAGGTAGGTGCTAGTACTCTCGTCCTTCCTTCGAATTCTATTCCTAACGGAAAGATAACGTAAGTTGTTTGTTCAGTTCTAACCAATGAAACCCTCTCTCGAGATCATTCAGGTTAACCCATCAAATTCTACTGATGGCGAAACATAGAACGCATTAAAATCAAAACAAAAAATTGAGATGCAACAGCACTTGCTAGTTGTTCATAAAGTTTCAATAAAAGTCATACAAGGTTCCATTAAAGACCTAGAAAGAAATCTAATTCGCCATACTACAAGAATCCATGGCAAAAAGTACAAAGAAAAACAACATGAAACAATGAAGAGATGAAAGAAGAATCTTGATGACGATCCGAATCTTCTTCTTTTCCCTTTTTTCTCTTCTCTTGCCAAAAAGTCCTCTCTCTTTGTTCCTCTCTTTTCAGCCGCCTTCTTTTCTGCCCCTCTTCTCCTTTTTAAGGTAGGAAAAACGCCCCAGAAACCCGGAAAACCTAGTTCTAAATATGTACCCCCGCCTAGGCGGGATTATGTGCCGCCCAGCTCGCTGGAATTCGACTCCTCAGTGCCGCCCAGGCGGGACTTTTTGCCGCCCTAGGCGACTAGCTCACTGGAATTCAGTTAGTATTTTCTTCAGTTCCGCCCAGGCGGGACATTATTACGCTAGACGGGGCTCACTGTTTGTTTGCCCCTTTTTCAATGTTTTGTCTCCAAAACTCATCCTGCCAAAGAAAACAACAGTATACAAGCTAAACTAACAATTTACTTGACCACAAAACCAGCAATTACTTCAATGGAGCTAAAATTTACACAATAAAGAGCCAAATAACTCTATGAATTATAGTTATCACACCCCCAAACTTAGATTTTTGCTAGTCCCTAGCAAAAGAAACGACCTACACCTAACATGACAAAGGGATTAACAAACAAAAACCATTAATCAATCATGGCTGATGAGTTCTCATTATGCTCTATTTAAAAAGATTTAAAGTTAGCTAAATAAATCTACTTTGAGGT